>VZTF01000894.1:425702-581969 GCA_013397755.1 Cnemophilus loriae | reverse complement strand
CAGCTCCCTCCCCGCACCGCCGCTCCCTCGCTCCCTGCCTGCACCGCCGCTCCCGCCGGCGGGAGGTCAGCGGTCGGTGTTGAAAGGCTGAGGGAAAAGATAGCGGAGGCTGTGAGCGCACGGGGTTGCTGCCACACTCAGCCTTCCAACGCTTAGTGAATCCGCTTAAAGGGACTCCTGTTTTACGTATCACTTAGAGCGCAGCTTTCCGTTCATCTAACGTGGAAAAAGCACACTCTTCGTAACATCAAACAGTTGCCACCGAGACCTGAGCGTGGGTGAGCGCTCTGTCCGATCCACAGGCCCATAATTAAAGCTATTTACTTAAGAGACGGACCAGATGATCCTTACGGATCGCTTCCGACTCAGAATACTCTATGAATCTCTCGAAATGCGCGGAGGAAAGGCAAAGGTACAAGGGAAAAATTGCATGCTCAAGGAAGTCAACAGTTTGGTAATGCTTTAGAGTGGTTTGCAATTAACTTACTCTATTTGGTAAACAGATTAATCAAGGAGGAAATTAACAGACTCCCCGGAGAAGTTACTGTGCTTTGTTTCTGGGCTCATTATCCAGCAGCTGCCACTTGAGTACTTTAAACTTCCAGGCAGGTCCCATTGAAGTCTGTTTGAATATGACCTCCTTTGTTTTGATATCAAGGTGATCTCCATTTCATTTCTTCAAGCAGAGGTTAAACTAAATATTCTTTTTGAAGTTGAATTAGAATGTACAATGGGAATGGGAAAAGTAATGACAAGTACCTTGAATAGGATCAGACAATGGCTGCATTCAAATAAATATGCCTACTGCGTGGCTTTACTTTAGAAGATCCAGAAAGATGAAAATTAGTAAAATGAAAAAGTTACAAAAAGACCAGTAGCAATTTTTTTAAATAACAAGGATTGAAACTGAAGCTATGAAACAGTGATTAAAAAAAGGACAAAGGCATGTACATTCATTACCTATAAATATAGGCTGAAAATAGGAAAGCTTCTGAAACTGGCTTTCAGATGGAAGCCAAAAGTTTGATTTGTGTGAAGATGGGACGATTAGGAGAGGCAAACGCATTTTGGACTTTGTAAAGTTTGTAAAAATATTTGTAAATTTTCTAGAACAGCTTTGCAAGGCTAACCTAAACCTTCTGCTTATGATGGATCATCAGGCCTGTGTCAAAACTCACAAATTTCCATATGTTATCAAAGCTTTGAAACCTCAAGGAAGAATCCACATTTACCTAACTTTTGGCATTTGGGTGTCCCAGTGAGGAGGTCAGCTGTCTTCAATCTCACTACAGTCAATGTGGCAGCAGAGGTCCTTCCAAAGAGCAAGTCAGAACTAATCTAAGTGCTCTCATTCTCTGAGGGAGCTTCTGATACCAGAAACTAATATCAGATGCCTAATGTTAGGCAATATGATTACATCCCTCAGTGAAAATGTCAAATAAAGTGACAAAGATTCCCTCCCTATAAATAATGTATTAAATTTTTCTCTGTACAGGGTATTGTTTATTTAGAGAGTGCTGGGACAGTAGGACTACAAATGAGTAGCAAAAGTATAAATTAGTGCTTTGGAAAAATACACTGCTTTCATCCTCAAGAGCAGGGGAACCTTTAAAGATTGTGGTGAACCAAGCATAATGACACCCAGAGTTGTACCTTTGTCCCCATCTGCGAATCTCACCCCAGCTCACAACTGTCTATTGAGACTGGTCTCTTGAATTCCTATGCTCAGTTTCCCCCAGAGTGGAGGCACATCTGACACTTTCCACTCCAAACTCCTTTGTAATTGAGGAGAAATAAAACCCTGTACCCCATCATCCCGGCAGCCTTCTGTGAAGTTCTCCATCTTTCTATACTCATTGACTTAACATGTCAAGAAAATCAAATATTCCTTTCAAAAACCTGTTAATTCATTCATGAAGACATGTATTATTTAAAAGTCACATATTTGAGTAGATGCAGTTTTCAAGACTATTATTCATTTCTAGGCTGCATACAGTCCTGGTCAATTTATATTCTATGCTGCTTTCTTGCTTAATTAGCTCCTCTTGTTTTGGATGCTTCCTCTTCTATATTATTGTAACCAGGAAAAATATGCTTTTTTCCTTTTCCCTGTAAACTGTGTAAGCCGAGGTCATCAGTAAGCTGGCCACTGCTTTTATTTCAATTATACTCTCCTGAGCACAGTTCCAGAAGAACAGGAAGTACCTAGAGATAATCAGCAGGGTTTGATTCTATGTTCTCTATTTTCTACCTTTTAGACTATTTTAGATTCTACCTAGAGTCACAGAAAATATTAATTCCTAGCAATGAAAACTCCAGACAATTCATAGATTAAGATTTCTAAGATTAATTGATTTTGTTTGTTACTGTTTTAGGGTCATCGGTGAGACATGACCAGTGAAACTAAATTCAGCAGTGCCATACTTCTAATATAAACACTGTCTCACTTTTGACTGTTTCTCTTTCACACAGAGATTTAGCCTTCAGCTTCTTAGACATAAATAAACCCTACACTGAGATGCAGACTCTGTATGGATACCATCTCGCACCTTTGTAAACTCTGGTAGGAAAGTTCCAAAGCAGGTAAAAAATACCAGCACTGTACTAGGAGTGCAAAATAGCATTATCTTACTTACTCTAGTCATCAGATTCCTTCAAAATTATGAACAGCCATCTTGCCATCTTGTCTGATGGACAACTGACTTGTTCTCCTCCAAGCAAGCATTGTGCTGGGACAGGTAATTCCCCATGTGCCTCAGCCTGGTCACTGAAGCACAGCAGCAGTAACTGTTCCTGGCTCTTTGATCTGGAATGATGGGGTGGCTACTATCACAGCTCTACTGTCACCTGTCCAGGTGGCCAGGGGAGCAGAAGTGACAGACATTCGCCCGACATAAGATGGAATTGAAGATATTGAAACCTTCTTTCCAGGGTGGAGACTCTGTTCCCTCATAGCTAAGGGCATGCTAACACCATTCTCATAAAACAGAAAAGCAGCTCACTGACAGACAGCATTGTTGTACTGCCTCATGCTCTCCCATCCAGGGGTTGTTTTACTGCTGCTCCATCTGTACAATTTCAAGCTAGGCATAAAGTTCCACTACATGACCAAGGCTCTTGAGTCTTTGGCCTCAATTGCTTCTTGATAGAGACACTGGGGCCTGATAGATAGAGACACTTCTTCCCTCCCAAATCATTGACTGTGGCTGTACCTCCCCTTTCAACAGCAGTTTTCTCTCCTTTCTGCATACACTGAATACCCTTAGTGTTTCTTGGCCCTTGTGTTCCATAACTCAGAGGCCAAGGGAAGTCTACATTCCCTTTTCGAACACGAGCCACGATTGTTCTGACAGCCATGTTCTGTATGCAGAAAGTCAAAACCAGCTAAGTTTTGATGGCTGAATTGTGCTTTCTCTGTGCACAGCTTACAGATATTGAGGTGGTCCAGGTGGTTTTTAATATAACTATCCCTCCCAGCATGGAGGTCGAAATATCTGGGGTGCATCTCACTGCTGTATGGGAATGTGTTGTCTGGCCTAATATCATTGCATTATACTTCATGTGCACACTTAGCTTTGGGGAGGTACCTAACCACACGCTGCACACCTTAATGTAAGGCACATGAATCTCAGCCTGAGTGACACTAAGCCATATGTTGGGTAGGCTTTCTGTGAAGCAAGCTGGTAAAGCTTAGGAGAACGCATCACTCTAAAATCAGCTTTTATCTTAGCTTATTGACTTTTGCACATACACATGAGATTTTTCAAGAGGTATCCCCCTGAAAAGCTCTGAAACTGAAATCTCCACATATGAGAATTTCAAGTGTCATCATGTATATACACCAACTTGCACGTACAGATTTTCTTCTAACCAAAGGAGGAAAGTGACTATGAATATGCAATATTTTGAAATATTTCTTGCAAAGTTATATGAAATAAGTTTTTGAAAGGGATGAGGGGATGAATGGCATATAAATAGAATAATATGTACATTAAGCAAAGAAGATCTGAAATCTCTGTGTCTCTTACCTGTTGAAATTATCGAAGAAATATATTGATTTAGACCTGCTATCAGGTAAATAAAATTTGGAAAAGCTTCTCAAAAAAGATTAGAGAAAACCTTTGACATGTGAAAAGCTTAGGCACAATGACAGGGGTTATGGCTTTGGTTATATCTCATCCTTCATAGGAGTTAATATTCATATAAACTAAATGTTCAGTCTGTTCATTACAGCTTTAATTCAATCATGTCACGTTGGTTTTACTATTTTATTTATGTGCATTCTTCTAGTCCAAGACTTTTGTCACTATGTTCATCTCATTAAATATGTGTACTTCCACTCAGTAAATATGGGTACTTTCAAAAATGATGCCTCAGTTTAGTAACAGATGCTTCTTAAAATATTTAGAATTTTCAAGTGTAAAGAAGCCATCAGTAGCATTCTGATTTGTGTATAAATATTTATTTAGCACACATTCTGGCCAATGTACTGCCCTTGATTTTTGTGCAAAACTTACAGTAACTTCCATGGATATTCTGAGCTCATGACTAGAGGAAAATATGGTTAATTCAGCAACCCAGCTGCTTTTATATCCCAGAATAGCAAGCAGTGCCTCTAGTGAAGGAGACGGTGAAAGAGGAGACTTTGTGTCATTCTTAGCTTTCTGTTGCTGGGCTCACATTTGGGTAACAGCTCAAGTTAGAGCAGACTCTGGACTATTCTAATTCTCTTCAGAGACTTTTAGCTAGGTTCCTGCCAACTAAGGCAGAACAGTGGTAGGAAGTTGAGCTCAATGGTCAGAAAACCTCTAGCAATATTTTCTAAAAATCCTGTGAGAGGCTTTTACGTGATGAAGTTTCTATGAGGAAAAAATTAATATGAAATAAATCTATTTGATGGAGAAATTTCATCACTGAAATGAGATTTTAAGGCAAATAATTTCCTTTCTGCTAGTGCTGGCATGAGAAGTGCTATAGAAATCTGAGTCTACTTGCAGCATCATTGTAAAAGTACATTCTTGATCACATCTCTCTTCTCACAATAAGGAAAAAAAATACAGATTGCAGACAAAACTGTAAAATATCTAATATGCAGCATAAAACTCAATCGAGACAGCAATTCAAAGATGCTGAGAGCTAGCTCCAGTTTCCTAAAGCTTTCATTCTTGCTTTTCTCTATATTTTCTAGGTTTTTGGTAGACATTTCCATTAGCATGTCAGGATTTTAAAGGAGTGTAAGATGGCAATAAAACAGAATACCTACTGAAAACAGCAAATTCACACCAGTGTAATACCAAAAAATAGTGTTTTGACTTTTAATAATTCCTTTTACTTAAAAAACCCTTCTACTGTAATATAAACAATAATATTACTCAAGAAATTATTTTAGCTTATTAGCAAATAGACATTTTCCTCTGCTAATTGCATTGGCATCAGACACATTATTCAACACCTGAGGGAATTCCTCCAGAGCTATTCTCACCACCCAAGTACCTGCGATTTTTTAGACCCAGAGTATAAAATACATGATATCGTACACTATAGCAAACAAGGTTGCCAAGATAGTGATCCAAGGTTGCTCTCAGTGTCATGAAAAAATCCTAACCTGTTTTGATCTTAAGAATTATCCTCAAATTGGCTGCTACACTTGAGGTGTCTAGATAGCTTAGCAGATTTCTACTTCATTTAGTAGGAGTGTACTGCCACTAAAAGGAATCTTTCTGCTCTGCTGTGTTTTCAGGATCATCTTAGACACAGAATAAACTAGAAATTCAGGAAATCATCTGATTTTCTGTAGCTCAGCAAGCTACTTTCGCAAACACATACTAGGGATTAACATTAATACTCAAAAAAATGCACAGACAAAATAATGCCACTTTGCATCCAGATAGTGTTTTCCTTTATGTCAATAGGATTTGAGTGCAGTGCATTAGCATACAAAGGGGAGACACCATGCATAGCTGGCTTCTGTAGTTTAGGAACAGTCTTTTACTATTTTAAATAGCAGTGGCCACGTAATTCTGTTTCCTCTTCTTCACTATTTCAGCAAGGCACATTCCAGTGCCACAGGCAAAGCTGGACAGTCACCATATCCGTGTGCTCTTACTACCCTACACACCCAGGTGGCTTTGAGTGGAGAACGACAGGCCACAGTCTACATCATCACCAGTCAGCTTCTCCCATCTTCCTGCACTCACATCCTCAGGCACTATTTTACATGCCATGGCAGCACACGTGCAACAGCCAGCTCCATGACTCTTGGACTAGAACTCACAGGTGGGGTTTCACAGATCCATACAGACTGGCACCAGAGACACTGGAAGGATTCCAGCGAAGAGGGAAAATTTCAGCCACATATCCAAATCATGTCAAGTGTGTAACAGTCAAGCCACACATTAGGATATCCTGGGAGCTGTCAGGAACTGGAATGGCAGAGAATGGAAGTAAAACAGCATTCAGAGACCCATGATGACTCAGCATAGACATAATAACACTCATGTTAGAACAATAGTTTCTGAACAAGGAGATATCAATTCATTTGTGAGCGATTTTGTTGTCAAAAGACTGATTTCTCCTTCACTTGCATGTATTTTGAAGATTCACTTTTTTAAGAGATGCTAAAAAAAATGCTGTTTAAAAGCTGCCTTTCAGAACCAGCCATTATATGAAGAAATACAACGTATTTGCTTGACCTGGAGATAGAACATTATAGGAGAGCATAGAAAAGTCACTTCTGTAATTTCAGTTTTCCTTATGATAACTGCCTCTCAGACACATCTCATCCACAGCCATCAGACCATAAAACCAGGCTATTAAGTTAAAATTTACACTTTAAAAATCCACAAAACCTTGTGCTAGGAATATGAATCATTACCGCTTTAGTTATTTAGGAGGTCTGGGCATTTTCAACATCATTACAAGGGGCCATTAGATGGACCGAATCCATAGTCTTTACTGATTTAAGAGTCACCCAACTGTACTTAGATAAGTGTTAGTCAAATGAGCTACTATTGAGAGTTTATGACTTTCGGAGTTTTACATTTATGCTAGGAGGCAGCCAGGAAAACTAAACATTAGATCCAGCATCTGAGTTTGAAGGTGCCATTAACTTCAATTAAGTTTTTTTGGTGTCTATCTCCCATTTGCCTCACTAACTTTTCTTGGTGGCTCTGGGTGTGTGAGAGCAGACCACAGCCGAGGGAGAAACCCAGCATGCAGTGAAAAGCAGTTACAGTGATTAAACAGTTTTTCTGTGGTTTATTATTGCCGTTTTTTTGTTTTGAATTTTTCTGTAGACATATATAGGAATACTTATGTATGTATGTTTTGACTTTCTGCAAACCTTGTGTGGGGGTACAGCTGCCACCCACACACACACATACCTCGGGCCACACTATGATCTCAGAAATGCTCCTTGGCCTTGACAAACAGCACTGGGGCTGAGCTCCTCTCGAGCTTATCAGAAACACTGGCTCTTCCCGGGAACTTATGTTGTCTAACAAGCTCCTGTTTTTTTAATGAACACTCTTGGAAACTTACCTTTCTTACCTGCATAACAACACAAGTGGAACAATTTTTTGTTACCAAACTTTCAAAGAAAGTTACTGAGCCGAATTGCATCCAGGATAGAAAATTACTGTGACTAAGGGCAACTCGCTAGCAACCGTATAAACAGCGGTCCTAAGTAAGACCCTCGGAGCTGTCCTGAACCACAGTGGGCTTCAAGCAGCACTCACCCTCTGAGTGGGATGGCTCTCAGCTGGTGAACTCTCAAGCTTGCTATACTCTGAGGACTGCCACTGCACACTGCTGCCAGAGCCTGGGCTGATACCCCACAGGCTCAGCCCTTTGCCCGTTGAGAAGATGCAATGGCATCTGATGTCAGAACTTCACTGAACTTGAGGGAAGTTTTTCACAGGTATATATCCTGGACATACTCCTTTAGGTTTCTGCGTGTGCAACTGTGAATATGCTGAAACAAATATACTATGAATGTTGGTCTCTTGGATTCTTAAGTATGTTAAATTTGTGAGTTAGGCCTGTGAGTTACTGTAGTGCTATATAAATTCTGTAGAATCTCTGGGAAATTGTTTAAATTAAGTGCTGTTAAGTGCCGTTACTTTAGGCCCAAACTGTTGGTCAAATCTGGGGCTAAGTTTGGCAAGGGGCTTCCCTCTGAACCTTGTGACTCAATTGGAAGGTCCCCCTTATTTCTCTTATCCTTACCCTTTCCCCTCCTTACCCTCTTTCCATCACCAGCCTCCACAGAGGTTATTTTAGGTCGATTTCAGTTATAGATTGATTTATTTTAGATTTTAGTCTGATTTTTGGCTGTGTGCTTTAACCATCTAATAAGTAGTAGAGTGAACCTGGACAACAAACTTTGTTGTGCTTTCACCTTTACATTAAACCTGCTTTTGATGATACCTTTGCTGGTGATTCTTTGAGCCACCTAAAACACTCATTTGTGACACATTGCAATGATAGTGCAGCATAAACATTTCAAAGGTATCCATAGCCACATCTCCTAGACAGAAAATGGATGATGATTGGTTAGCATTGCAGTTGAATAATTTGTCTTCAAAAAATCCCTTTTACCTTTTTTTCTGCTTGTTTTAAAATATTTGACCCTTCTTCTCTTCCACACAGAACAACCTCAGTGCTAAACCCATGCTGTTGGAGAAGTTCTCCTCAGCAGGAGCTCATTGTTAACACAGGAGGACCCACTGTTTTCCTCTGCAGAATATGCTTTGGTTCTGCACAATGTCAAAAAAAATCCACTACTTCAGTACTATCAGATTATTGGTATTAGCCATCAGTTCATGCTAACAAAACCACAGGCAATGTTTCCGCCACCAAAGATACTTAAAAGATTGATGGCTTGAACTTGCCTTGAAGCATTATGGAAAATGACTGACATACTAATGAACAACAAAAAATGTTACTGTGAACACAGAGAAAACTGTTCTAGCTCAAATTCTCAAAGATACTTGAAGAATTTTACTGTTAACTGCAAAAGACACAGGATTTCAACCTCGGGTTTTTTCTCTCCTGACTCTTAGAAACCATTTAACCCCTTTCTAGCTAGTTTATGGAATAATCCCCATAAAATCATGAAATTATACTGACACAAAACTTTTTATGAAGGGATGGAGAGCCAGACAGACAGCTGCTCTGAAATCCAAGCCCAAAGATTTCATTACTTTCGAAGTTCATCAGACAGTAATACTTCCTGCAAATGTCTATTTATCCCTCAAAAATATTTTTTCATACTACCTTCCCTTCATTTTACTTAAATTGATATTTTCAAAACATGAAAGTTTTGTGTTCTCTAAACATTACTCTCATAGCATTTTTAAATGACTGTAACTCCTTTAGAAAGATGTTATTATCTTTAAACATATTTATATTTTATAACAAAAAATATGTGAAACCAAACCTATTGTTCTAACATACAAAGTTAGTTATTTTGATATGCAGTCTTTTCTACATAATGAATGTTAGGTAGTTTCAAAAGTCTGGTTTGCACATAAAACACACAATGAAAGTACAATCTAAATAAAATAGTTTATTACAAGTATTTTAAAAGAGCTCTACAATATGCTTTCAAAACATTTTATACAGCATTTTGTCTTTCAATATGAAACAATTCACATAGGGAGAAAAAAATCTCAATATATAACTATAATAATTATTAATATACTGAATTTGTCTGTCATACAAAAAGCATAATAACCAGACTGTTTCCGAGTATTTTTCCCGGTTTTATTCCTGCTGAAAATGAAAAAGAATAACACGTATGAAAATAAAATTTCTTTTACCTTTCATATTCACCAAATACACTAAGTTCATGCCACTCCAAAAATAAAAAAAAAATCAAGCCCATTTTACTTAAATAAATATGGTTCTATTTAAATACTAAAAACAACGTTGTGTATCTTACAGATATGTTAATTTAGAAATAGAAATAAGAACTTCAGGTTTCAACTATTCAAAAGTTGCATTACAAAGAAAGTATCCTAAAAGGTAGTTTTTTCAGAAGACAAAAAAGAAGAAATAAACTTGATGCTTGTTCATAATGTATGAAGCTCCTCTGCACTTGCACTTCTTGCCAGCCCCATTGGCACAATGGACAAAACCATCTACTCACCAGAAAGTATAACTACAGATTCTAATAATACAAAATCAGAATTACTTAATTTCAGCTAAAAGTAATTTTCAGTCTCTTATATTTAATGTAATGAGAACATAACTTCCTGACAAAACTGCTCATCTGAGTTATTATCACATCTTAGAGAACATTTCTTTTACTGGTTCGCTATGTATGCTAGAAGGAAAGGAGACTGAACAGATAGTAAGCCCATTTGTAACATTAATGATAATTTCTTGTCTTCTTTTCTTACAGAAAAATAGTTCAGTAAAGTACAAATTGGCCAAAAATGCTAGAGAAGGCAAGGGATTTACAAGGAAGTGGAGCTAATGAAGTGGTGAAATGGATAAATTGATTATAAATCCTATTATTATAGCATTGTCTCCTTGTATTTTATATAAAAAGGGAAATGATCTAATTCCTCATGTATAGCTCTCCAAGCACGTAAAGTGTAAATAACGAAGCAGTTATTTTTTTTTATCCTACAGAACACAGAATGTTCTATAATGCCACATCAACATTCTTCTCATCAAACTTTCTCCCCTTTTTACTACTGTCTTCTTTGTGTCTTTTATCTAAAAATTACCATTTTTTTTAAAGTATGGGATAAATACAGCAAGTGTCCTTTGCCTGCAACATATGGGGAGCCGGAAGAAACTAAAAGGACTTTTTTTACCATATTCTCAAAATTACCTTTTTGTCTTTACTTTTCTGATAGTTATCACTGAACATAAAATACTATATGGGAAAAAGTAAAACTTTTAAACTATCTTATTCATAGAACATTGCAGATTGCTGCAACACTATTGATACAATATGAATGTGTATTTATCAATTAATTTAGCCAAAGGGAATGCAGAGTGGGGGGAGGGGTTGTTGCATTTTTTAAAAAAAATCTCAACATTAATATCTCACAAATTATATCAAGTAGACAGTTCTAAAGACAGTAAATTAACTTCACCATGTCATCTCTGTAATAGAAAATATAATCCGCTTTTGTTAATTGTTTGGCCTAAGTCTTTTATAATTGTGCAACCAAAAAAATTTAAAAATATGATTTCACAGGACATTATCCAGTTTTGATAAAACTAATACATTCTCTGCTTGTTCCTCAGTGGAACTGAGCTTTAAGCTCTCTTTAAAGTGAATAAGGTGGTGTCTTTTCAAATGTGGAGCCTGTCGGAATTTTTTTCCACAAACTAAACATTCAAATGGCTTCTGTCCAGCATGCATGAGGCGATGTCTTTCAAGCTTAGAAGGAGATTTAAAAGTTTTAAAGCAGATACTGCATTGATATAATTTGTTAACAACTTCACTTTTTTCAGTACCTTCAGAAAAATCATGCCAATAGCTGTAGCAGCTTTGCTCTGTTTCCAGCAATTTACTGCACAAATACGGCTGTGGGTTTCTACTGCTGGTGTCAAGAACAAAATCCCCTGACTCGATTTCAACTTTGATTTCAGCTGCTTGGTTTGACTGAATCAGCTCAAATTCTTGAAAGCCAGATGGCTGTGAAGGTGTTTGAGAATAACCCGAATAACCCACAGGCTGAGAAGACTTAAATTCAGTGTGATCTCCCTGATGATTGAAAAGTTTGTTCAGGTTTTCAAATTCTACCTGGTAAACGGGGCTTTTACAGGCTGTCTTTTCAGTATGGGTGAGCTGATGTCTTTTTAAGTGAGCTGACTGTCTAAATGTCTTCCCACAAACATTACAGCCAAAGGGCTTTTGTCCCGTGTGTATAAGATAATGTCTTTGAAGTTTGGATGAAGATGGAAAAATTTTTTCACATCTGTCACATTTACACACTTTGTGTCTGTTATGTATATTTTTAGCAGAAGCTGAAAAAGCACAGTGAAGTACTTCTGGATTATCAAAGAAACTATCATTTGATGAACCATAAAAAGCATCATCTTTATTATCCAGTGAATCATCGACGTTTAACATGCTTTCACCAGGAAGCACACGTTTAAAATTACTGCCCAAGTCGTGAGGTTGTGGGCACTCTTGCCAAGGTAATGGCACAGCAAACGTTCTTTTCATCCGATTACGAACTGACTTGTGCCTGTCACGCCTGCTCTGGCAATCCTTGGAAGCTTTAGTGGACACATGCTGATCACAACACTGATCTCTAGCTGCAGCCAGGTCAGGACTTCCAATGTGACCCGATTTAATTTTTTTTCTGTCAGTCAGAGAAAAATCTGTTGCCTTTCCTCCAGAATGCTTCAGTTTCATCAGGGTCTTATTTTTCCTGTTGACTGTGTGTCTGCATGCTGTTGTACCATTATTTGAACTTCTTCTGTCTCTTGAATAACAACATTTGTGCAAATTTAGAACATGCTCTGTTTCAAAACACTGCTCACATGCTGGGCACTGAAAGGGTACAATATAAATTGAGTGCACATCATGTGGGTCATTCTCCTGTGACTTGTGTGTGTCAGCATTCTCAAAACTATCCTTCTTTCCTTCCACCAGGTTGTGTGGTCTGGCATATTTAAGAGCCTTTGCTCTGCATACAATATTGGGGAAAGTCTTATTTCTGGCATGGAGCTGTTTATGCTTCATGAGTTTGCTCTGTATTTTAAATCCCTTCTGACAAAAACAGCACTGAAAAGGCCTTTCTTCTGTGTGTGTGAGCTGATGAATTTTCAAGTGTGTTGACTGTCTGAAAGATTTGCCACATGAAGAACACTTAAAAGGTTTCTGGCCAGTGTGAATAAGGAAGTGTCTTTCTAGCTTGGATCTTGATGGAAATGTCTTGTTACACGATTCACAGGCGTGAGTTTTCTTCTTTCTCCTTCTGGCACCATGCAGATGATCTGACTTGAGACACTGATGCAGCATCCACCTCTCTTCAGTTGTAAAGGGTTTCCAGCACACAGAACAATGAAATATGTCACAAGTGACCCTGTCTTGCTCAGAATTCACATCGTCTTCTGCTTGCTTTGTATCACTGTCATAATTTTCATTATGAAGCTGCTGATGCTTTAAGAAAGTGATTACATTTTTGAAGTTTCTATAACAAACAATACACTTAAAAGGCAGATTATGGGTTAACTGATGCCTCTCCAGGTGGACTAGCTGCCTAAATGTTTTACTGCATACATGACATTCAAATGGCTTTTGACCAGTATGTATGAGATAATGCCTAGCTAATTTTGATGGAGTTTCAAACTGTTTATAGCACATGTCACAAATATATGGCTTTTTCTTGGGTATCTTGACAGCTGTTACACAATGCTGAACTTTTAACATTTTTAAAAGGTAATTATACCTCGCCTACTCTTAATTTCTTCAGATAGGTATTTCAAGTGAAATCATCAAGTGCACACTAAGATGGAAAGCTGTAGAAGCAGCAAATTTTCTTAGGAGAGAGATTCTTAAATCCCACTGGTCCCTAAAATAAGAAAGAGAGTATTATTTAGCCTATATTAATACATAATTGCCTAAGTTTGTCTCTTGTTTTCTACATAAGATACCAAAAGTATCTAGATTAGCACACTCGATTTAATTTAGCTTAAAATACTTTCCTTGTAACAGAGTAATCACTAGTTATGCTATGTGATACAGAAAAACAAGATTACTTTCCAGAAGAAAAACAAGTTTAAGTCATCTGTGCTATAAGTGCATCTGTTCTTCCAAATAATACACAGTTCAGCTACATTATATTAATTTAAAAAAATTTCAAGAACTTATTGTAATAAATGTCTTCCCTACAGCAATAATTCTAACTCCCAAATATAATATTTATGAAGATGAGAGAAAAAGAGAAGAACTAAGATTTCTTGCACTTCAGAAATACATTAAATGAATGCAGTGTTAGTGAAAAGAAAAACACTTAGCTTCAATATATTGTTAGATTTACTATTCACATTTCTGCATCTTATCAACTGTATCCAGCAGTATAATCAATTCTGATTTCTCTCAAAATGGCAAATGCTGGAGCCAGTTAGCAAGAGCAACACACTAGCCATAAACTAGAACCATAACAAAGACAACTCCCAGAACATGGAAAAAACACAGGCTATGTTCGCTATCTCACTACAAAGCTATGATATCAGGGTTGTGATACCTAACCATGCATATACTGTGACATCATCATGAATACCAAGGTAGTTATCATAATTCATCATAATTACTGTTTCAGTCTAAACGAAAATAATGACATAGTTCTAATTTTCTTTGAATTTTCAACTGATGGAACACAACTGGGCAAGCTACTGTGTCTCAGCTCAATGACTTACAAACAAGAAAAACTAATTTGCAAGCTCCTGAGTGCATGAAAAGTTATTAAAATATTCATACGAACACCTAGAAAGTACTTCAACCAAACATTTAGCCCAAGCCTTCTACGCTGAGGCCAACCCATGTCCAGATAGCCTCCAAAGTGGTCATAAAATCTTCCAGTGAGGGAGGTTCCTTAACCTCTGCAGAGTTCCTGCCTCAAAGTTGCACCTTCTCATGAAGCTTTTCCCCTCAACCAGCTGAGCCTTTCTTTACTACAAAGTTATTGTCAGTGTTCTCTGTCACAAGTTTATGTATTCAAAGTCTGCTTTCTCCCCTTTTGTTTTAAAACTAGGAAAATTCTGGGATTTTCTAGGTATTGCTTTTAGGTCCATTAAAAAAAAAAATTGGTGTTTTTAATAATCTCTGGACTAATTTCAATTGGTCACTTTATTCCAAAATTGCAGCATCTAAAACAGATTAAATATTCCAGTCCACGAGCAGAGTACAAACAACAGAATAAAAATACCTCTATGATATTACCAATATAAAAGAAAAGGGATGAAGGGAGCAACTTTAAAGCAAGAGCACAACAGTTAGCACTTGTGAGTTGTAGTATCAAACTACCACAAATTAGAGTTAGTAGAAATGTCTTGCGTATCTCAAAGTTATTACAAGTTGCATATCCATTCAACATACCAGCAGAATAAAAAATTTATTTCTTCAGTGTCTCCAAAACCCCTGTCACTTCACAAAGAGTTCATGTCCTTACTTTTAAAAAATTCTGTTCGAAGTAATTGCAAAGAATAAAAGCCTACTGCATTTTAAAGCAAGTTACAATGAGATTCAAGAAACACACATAAAGACTGAAAATGTCTGGTGAGTCAAGATTTTTCTTAAGCTTAAAGAAAACCTGGTCATGAGATAGAACTGTTCCACCCCTAACAGGTATGTTCCTATATAACTGTGGGCCTTAATAAGGAACATTTGGATGTCTGCCTTAGATGTGACTGTCACTACACGGAGGAGTTTCTTAATCTCACTGAAACAGTTCAGGGTAGATAAAGCAGTTGAGAAAGTCAACTTTTCCTTTCCAATTCTCTTTTCCTGTACAATTTTAACAGCTACTCAGTTTCAGCCTTCTTTTGAAGATGCAAGAAAACACAACACTTTTAGGAGACCCCTTTTTCCTCCCAGTTGTCACATCATGTGAAAGCTGGGAGTTTAGAGAGAGTAAGTGTGTGACACCAAATGCTTTCTAGCTTGTGCTACCATGAAGCTAAAGACAGGCAGGCTGAGAAAAGGAGAAAAGATTCTCTGCTATGCTGAGTTTCCGTGCAGCTCAAGGCAGCCTCCATTAGCAGGGAAAGAAAACCTCCTGAGGAAGAACTCTAAAGAGCGATGAATTTCGGTTAACATACTGTCATACAGATCTAATTTACACATCAGGAAAATGCTCAAACACTACAGTGACATGCAAAGAAAAAAAGTCCAAAGTAAGAGACAGCTGTGGCATATTACACTAGGGATTTTGTATTTAGCTTATAAATTTTTTAAGGTTCTATCTGGTGAATGAGGAAAATGCTCTGTAGTACAAGGTGTCAAAAGCAGAGTAGAGCTTCTTGCTGTGATCTTCTTGCCCCGTGAAAGACTGAAGGCTCAGATAAGCTAAACTAAGGGGATGCACGGGAAGGAGAAAGGGGCCAAGATGGGCATTACTGTGTGGTCCAAATATATTTTCAAATCCTATTTACTAAGGACAGGCTTCTCCACATCTATTTCCGGGTGCTCTGTGCCTCGGACATCTAAGGAATAAACATGCTGCTGCTAAAGATCAAAGAGCAAAAGACAAGCTTGGAATATTGCTTCCTGCTAGCCTTGAAAGCACACAGGCTTGTCCTAATTAGAGTTAGAAAACGTACCTCCCTGTGTGATAAGGATTTCGTTTATGGCAAAGGTCCAATTTAATATTACACTGACACTACTTTTCATCTTGGCTGCAAGGTCATGCAGAAAAATAGAATCAAGAAGTTACGTAGGCCATTGAAAGTTCAGAGAGGACTCTCCTAAAGTAGTACTGTTTAATGATTAAGTGTTTCCTTAATATTACAGATGGCAGCAAGCTGCAACAAAATGAAAACATGATGGAAGAAAATTCTGAATTCTAATCCAGTCTTTACTAATCAGAAAAGTTTGCATTGTGGTGTTTTGGGTTTAAAAAAAACAACCACAAAACAAACAAAAAGCTCCAACAAAAGAAAGCAAACAACCAATCAGGAAGGGCACTTTAATAAGAAGAAAAGCAAGATCTTCAATTTAGGACAGAATAATCATCTAGAAGGGGGATATCTTACTAGGTTATAGTGCAGAAAAGACCTAGAGTCTAAGTTGGAACAGAAGGTGAATATGCCAAAGGCTACCATCCATACCAGGATGGGTGAACAGATGTAAAGCTTTGAGAGGACATAAATCTTCCTTATTACTTACTACTGTTTAGAATTCAGCTGGAGTAGTCTATCCAGTTTGGAATACTGCCTTTCAAATCGAGTCAAACATATGAACTGATTGGAATGAATGAATTCAGAGAAGAGGATCAAGAATGATCTGAGCTTAAATGCAAAATATACAAGAAGAGATTAAAGTAACTGGGAACATTTAAGTTTAAAAAGAGGTAAAAAAAATTACTACACACCCCCTGCAAAACAAAGCAGAAGAATCACTTTTAAGGAAAACAGAAATAAGCTGATCCTCAAACCATTTATTGTTGTGAATGAAAATGGCTTCAAATTACAGTAGAAAGAATTCAAGTATATTATTACAGTCCTTACAGCTGCAAAATGTTTCTTAATGAGCATACAAATAAGTTATGTGGGGAGATTTCTCTGCCTACATTAGGAGGTCTCCGAAGAAGATTGTACAAACACTTCTCAAATTCCCACACGTATACAGCTGACCCTACACAAGATAATATATTCTTGCTTGTTTTTTGGTGACTCGTTATTGTAGTTCAAAACAAGTCATTTAGGAATTGAAAATTCAATATATTTCAAAATCTGCCAGGCAGGATTCTTCTGCATTATTATTAGTATATCTTCAAATCCTTGAGGCACGCTAATGCTTATAATTTCCCAGAAACAACTATATAAGAAAACAAATTATTATAATAGATGTCTGAAGAAATATAAGGTGCCTCCAGTAACACTAATGACACAACAAGAAAGTGAAAATCTAGCTGCTGATTTATGAAAAATAGCATGCCAGAGAGAGCACCAAGACAAACACGTTGCCCGCTGGATTTCCTCACCAGCTTTTCTGAGAGAAAAGTTTAGATTGCTACAATGGGGGAACGAATCACACCAGAAATGGAACCTTCACTCGCCAGTTACGCAGAAATCAATATCAGGCGTTACAGCTCCTCAAAGCTAACACCCTTCACTCTCTCCTATTTTCCTTGTAATTTTCCCATCCACTTTCTGAAGCCAACCAAAGTAAAAGATGTATGATGGTGAAGCACGGCTGGTTTAAGAACAAACCTACATTCTGCTTCAGGGGCCTGAGACCTCCGGGACTGACACCAAGACTCCCCCAACAGGACACACGTAAATGCAGTTAGAAACCTAAAAGCAGGTGGCGAGGCGGCTCTTACGGACAGCAGACCGCGCATACACACACATATATACACACGTATATACGCTTCCCCTCCGGGGCGGCTCTCCCTGGGCGCACAGCGGGTCCCTGCTGGGCCCGCGGCCGCCCGGCCCCGCCGCGCCTCCCCCCGCGCGCGGAGACCCCCCCGGCACAGCCCGGCCCCGGCCCCGCGGTGCCCCCGCGCTCGGCAGCGCTGCGCCGGGACCGTGCTCGGCCCAGGGGAAGGGAACGACCTGGAGAAGCAGCTACCGCACCTCCACCTTCCTCATCTCTCCCGACATTGCTGCCGCCTAAACTCTTCCCCCCGGATGGCACCGGGACAACGGGAAACCCGGTCCGGAGCTTTCCGTTCCCCCGCGCAATCCGGCCCCGCCCGCCGCCGCTGGACTGGGACTGGGACTGGGACTGGGGCCGGGGCCGGGGCCGGGGCCGGGATGTGGAGCGGGGAAGGCTCCCCCCGGCTTCATTTATGCCCAGGCAGAAAATGCCCCCGGCTTTGCTGATGAATTTTTAGTTGGTGTGGCACGTTGTTCCCTACAAATAAGACACATTTTCTACTTCAGCACCCTAAAAGCAAATAACCAATGCTCGGTGGTTGCGGGGTTGCAACTAAAGCACGATGGCAGAGTGATACTCTTGTGTCTTAGACGCACCGTAAAGCCAAACCTACTGGCCTAAAAGGCCAGGAAATGGTAGCTGGAAGGGGAAGAGAGACACTTTCCCGGGAATTCTAAAAACACCTTCAATAACAACTCCACACAGAGGTGACCGGTTTGCCTCCTTTGCAGGAGGGAGGGAACAAACAAGAGCAGGAGCTCATGGGCTGAAGGATGGACGGGTGCCCTGCAGCAGTCAGATCTCCCTTGGTGGCCACAGCTTGGCTGAGGTTACCTCAGAGGAATGGCTAGCAAAGAATTGAAGACATACAGGAAAAGAGAGAAACCATTTAGAGTTGGGTCCTGCATCCATTTCAGGTGTCCCTGGCACAGGACAGATAAGGACCTGCTAGAGCAAGTCCAGAAGAGGTCACAAAAACCATCAAGGGGCTGAAGTACCTCTCCTATGAAGACACACTGAGAGAGTTGGGGTTGTTCAGCCTGGAAAGGAGAAGGCTCTGGGGACACCTTACAGCAGCCTTCCTGTGCTTAAAGGAGGCTTATAAGACTTTCCAAGACCCACAGTGACAGGACAAGGAGCAAGAGTTTTAAACTGAAAGAGGGTAGATTTAGATCAGACATACGGAATAAATATTCCACGAATAAGAGTGGTAGCAGTGGAACAGGTTGCCCAGAAGCTGGATGCCCCATCCCTGGAAGTGTTCAAGGCCAGACTGAATGGGCTTTAAGCAACCTGGTCTAGTGAAAGAGGTCCCTATCTACAGCAAGGGGTTAGACTAGATAATCTGGGTTTGGTCCCTGCCAAACCAAATCACTCTATGATTCTGTGATTCTGCCTCGTAAAAGAACATGCAAATAGCACAGCAAAGTGTAAGAGATTAATCAAAAATGCCTGTTAATAAAACACAAGGACATAGATGAGGCTGGTTACGTTGTCCGTGTTGGGACAGAGAATTTCTAGTCACTAGACTTTTGACTTAGCCACCTGTATTTACAGCTCCATACGGACTCTATTAGTCAAATCTTAAACTCTTTATTGAAAGCACATAAAGACAGATTGCAGATTTTTTTCTATTTTTTTTATTTGTTATTTTTAAGGTATCTTTCATATCCCAGGAATTACAGATGACTAGTAGATTTCTTCTATGCTTTCCTTTTTCTGTTAAAAAAAATAGGACAACTCACCAAACTCCACCTTTTTAAACATCAGATAACTGATTTGACCATCTTTGTGAGTGAAATTGCAACACTGAAGACAAAATAAGTCATTTTCTGAGATAAAGTTTATAAGAGGTTAATTTTTTTTCATACAGATGCATTTTCCTAAGAGCTTTGCTTATTTTCTTTTGTTCGTGCAGACTGAAATTAAACAAATAATTATTTGCACGTGCAGCATTAATTTCTTAGAAAAACGTGACTGCCAGCTCACTCATCTTTTTTCAGATGTCCTTTTACTGAGACTCCATCTCTGTAGAATGGATGAGGCTAGGATCTGACTCTTAGCAGGAGAAACAGAAGAGGGCAGAACTGACAAAAAATCAAAGATGTAAATCAGTAAAGTTTTAAAAAGGCTGCAGTAACTTAAATTGTCTTTCTGCTCTGGATGTTAAGCCCTCTCTCCCAGTCCTACTGGGAATTCTAGTAGAAATCATCTATGCTGAGGAAACTCCAAACAACTGCTGTATATATAAAAAAGTAATTGTTTACTCATGAATGTTGTATACATCAATGAAAGAGAAGTTGGCAGCATTTACTAGCCTACGGATAATTTTGCAGACCCTGGTGTCTCTGAAGAACTGTCCTTGAGATACCTAGAAATGTCCTTTTCTCATACCTAGAAACAAATGTCTATAGGGCAATCACTGCTTCTTAGCTTAGCAATGTTAAAAATCAAATCATTCTCATCACCAGTGGTATAAATAACATCTGACCTAGTTTACAACACACAAATCAAATTTTAACACTACAGAACAAAATTTATTTCCATTTAAGCTGAAATCCTCAAGCAAACAGCTTAGCTGGTGTTGATTGTTGCTTCAGTAGCATACAGTCATGTATTAACCTCCCTGAAAGGGAGCCAAGTCTTGTGGTTAAAATGGGGATTGGGACAGCCTAGAGCTGAAAGCTTGGAAACACTATATGACCACAGGGAGGTCACTTAGGCTTCTAGATGTCAATCCGCTAGCTATAAAAAGTGCATAATAATTGCCATGTGCATCTCATAAAGCTATTCAGAAGTATTATTCATCATTTAATAACTGCAGATCACCTGAATAAAGATCTTTCTCTTTTTAAAGCATCTATGTCATTTTAAAGTATATCCAGCCTTAGCAGCCTGCTCATGAAACCTCTGATCTAGTCTGAAGCAAGTACACGAGCAGCTGAGTTCTGCATGTACCTGGTAACAAACTAGTGTAGCAGACCCACAGCTGGTGTAGATTGTTGTAGCTCTCTTGATTTTAATGAAGCTGTTGCAACGAATACCAGCTGAGAATCTTCTTGTGTAGTTCTGGAAGTTAGCAGAAAGGATAATCTAAAAATACTAAATTCAATCCTAGCCCAGTTATAACAAAACAGGTGAATTAATTCAATATGTTTTTGTAGAAAACACTGCAAACCCATGGAGTCAATTTTGTGTTTTTATGATGCCAAAGAAAAAATAGGCAGGGTTTGTAGGAAATCATGTTGCAACATTGTAGCAACAATGCAAGACCTCCTAGGAGTGGAAAGTGGATTTATTTTAAATCTAAACTGATTGCAGCCATTCACTTATGCCTTCTTCCCACATGTTGGTTGTCGATATGTCTTTTTGTAACCTGACCGTGCTTATTTTCACAGTCCTGTCCCACTTCAGCAAGTCGTTGGGATTTACTCGCTGCCTTTTGCCTCATCTTGTGTGTTTTGAAGCTGTAGGTAGATATGTGCTGGGATCTTGATGACCTGTTAATCGAGGTGCTAGGGATACACACCATTCTTGTAACTATCCTCCAGCTGTTTTTTCTTTGTGATGCTTCCACACCCAGATGTTATTCATTCTTCATGCACACTAATATTACATTTTGTAGCAGTTTTCTACATGCTAAGATTATGCAGAATATTCAGAATTCGCATGCATTGGTATACATATTATCCTTGTTTTATTTATCTAGATAAGGTTACATTTAACAGATAATAAACCACAAGCATACCGAAACAATCTGCATGATTGTTATCTAAATTGGCACTTGAGAGGTTATATAGAATTAGCTCTAGTGATAGCTATAGAGTTACATTCAAGATCCTTTTTAAAATTATTTTTTTCCAAAGAAAATGAAATGTAAAAAATAAACAATGAAAGAATTCCTAAACTTTCCTTAAATAAAAATTGTGCAACAGAATAGTTTCACTGGCTAGTGCTGAATTTCAAGATCCTGAAATGCTAGGTTGTTCCTTCATTTGTGAAAGAAAATTTTACACAAGAACATAAGTTATGTAGTCCTTTTACCTTATTATTCTAAATGCATATTGCTCCACTTCTTGTAGAAGGCACACTATCTGGAGTGGGTATTAGCATCTCAGTCTCAATTTTAACAGAAAATGACTAATTAGTCTTTTTGTGGGTATATGCTGTAGTCTATTGATATGAAAAGCTAGACCTCATTCAAATAAATTTCTATTCCCATTAATTTTTCGGAAGTATAAGATTTTGCCTTAAAATATTGTGAAGATGCCTCTGCAAACTGGCAGTTGGCAATTCAATTACATGAGTTGCAGGGACAATCTGTGAGTTAACTGCAACACTTTATCATTAATCCGCTCTTGTCTGCTTTTGTAAGGTGTTCCCTACTTTAAACACAAGCTGTATATGCAATGTGTTACAGCAATTCCCCTGGTGTTATTTTTATTGTGTTATAGGCTAAATAGACACATAACACAGTATATAACTTGCTAATGTGTCAATTAGTGCCACCTCAGGGCTGCAGTAAATTGCAAAGGCTTTTAAAACTGTGAATATGCATTTCATGTTAGTCTTAGGTTTCTTCCTTTTTCTCTTGTCCTATTTTCTGCCCTTTTTTTTTCCCCTAAATAGTCCATCTTAAAGCCCTCTGGTGCATAACAATGAATTGCCTTGAGGGAAGATAGTTGTTTAATGAATCTCAGAAATATGTATTCTACATGTGCAAGTATCTTATCTTATTTGATTAAGCACTGTGTGGCAAGAGATCCATAAATTCTCTCTGTATGCTCAAAACAGAAACAACTTTTAATGAAATTTTTGAGAAAAGTTAACTTTATTCAGCCAGACTTATAAAAACATAGGGAAAAGAAAGAGAAATTTCAAAAGAATATGATGAAATTTAAATACAACACATTTGATTCCATGAGATATAAGAATAATTATATTTCAGTACCTTTAAGGATCGTTTTCATTAACTTTTTGGCTTTATCTAGCAATATATTATGCTTTGTTTAGCAGTATATTTCAAAATAATTTTCTTATCTAGTATAATGTACTTCAAACTTATACACAAACCAGTGTATGTAGATGTTAATTTGTTGAGTGAAAACCCCACAAATTGCTGGCTCACAGCTCTTAATCTCTAGAATCCCTTAAGAATCCCTGCTTTGAAATTAGTTGCAGGCTCTATCAATTATATCTGTTTAAATGGACAAACCTAATTACTACAGAAGAGCAATTGATTTTTAAATTACCACTGATTGCACAGTGGGTATCTCAGTGTGAAGACAGGTACATTCAGGCTCTCAAATGGAATCAATGTATTAATTAATCTACAGATTGACATACTCCATAGAAAGTTCCCCTTCTCTTCACCTCCTTCCTGTAGATTCATTTGTTTCAATTTAAAAGAGATTTCTGATGATACAGAAGTGAAAAATTAAAATGCAATATAAAATTGCACATGTGGTGTCTAATGTGTGAGTTTTGAGTTTCTGACTCTGCACATCCAGTGCCGTTTGCTAGCTCACGTGGCCTCTGAGGGATAAAATATTCCTTACAACACTGAAACATTAAATTGTGCAATACCGTTCCAAGGTATATGTATGCATGCAGGAGCTAAAAATGACTTTTCATAAAATGGAAATTAATTCCTTTCATGGAACTAGTAAAATAAACATAAACAAAAACAGATCTGGAGAAAACGAAACATGTTCTCAGTACTATGCCCACTGCTGAGCTCCCCAGTATGAGGGAGAGCTGGGCATACTGGAATGAGTCCAGCAAAAAGCCACTAAGATGATTAAGTAGCATCTGCTCTGTGAGGAGAAGCTCAAAGAGCTGTGACTGTTTAGCCTCAGAAAGAGAAGACTTAGCAGGGGTCTTATCAATGTGTTTAAATACATAATGGGAGGCAGGGAGGGAAGAAGCTGGAGCGGGACTCCTCTCAGTGGTTGCCACTGCAAGGGCAGGAGGCAAGAGGCACAGACTGAAAACCAGGAAATTTCACCTACACATGAGGAAAAAATCCCCAACTTTTTTGCTTTGATAATGGGCAAACACTGGAAGAGGTTGCCCAAAGATGTTGCGAGGTTTCCATCCTTGGAAATATTAAGGATTAATACTAATTAAATGTAGTTGGAGCTGATGGAGGTTTGAAAGACAAAAGGATCTAACATTTAAACTGGCTTATAGTTCTGTGGGACCATAGCTTTAGTTAAGGAGAAATAAATGAGCTAGGAATACAGTAGTCAGAATTACTGCTGGACAGATCAGTTTCTGTGTCACTCCTTGGGAGAAAAGTGTCAATAAGAATATTCGGAACCAGTTATCCCCAGATGTGGTAGACAATACTGAATGATTACTGAATCAAATAGAGTTGATTCTACTTTAGAACTGATTTACATCTGATTTTTGAAGTGGTATGTGCACTAAAGAATAGCTGGTCATAAAAACAACCTTTTAAATTATCACATACAGATAACATTTTGATTAGCTGGTAGATTAATAGAAGTTGGTCTTCAGGTTTATTGATTTCAAAAGAAAGGGTGAATTTCAAGAAATTAGAAGAATTAATTAAACCAAATAGTGATCATCAAGGAAAGCGAAGCATCAGTGATGCAAAATATAGTGGTGTAATAAGATTTACCAAAAGTCAAACATTATAGTCTTAAAAAATATATAACAAAAGGTTCTTCATCCACATAAATTTAAGAGAACATTAAGTGACATCCCTGTTCACTGAAGATATAGGAGCAATGGAGGATAAACTATGCATAGTTCAAAATGCATTTGAATATTTTGCCTCAGTTTTCAATATGGATCACTAGGTAGGTGAAAGGAGAGGGAAACTGAGAATCTTAAGTAGTCACAAAACTTGTAAGGCTTGAAGTGAGACAATTAGGAAAGCTGTATGTTTATTTTTCCAGAAGTATAACAGCAATAGAACATGAAACACTTGACCACCTGTGGCAGCAGGAAATTGGATTTGAGGAGCTATGAAATCCTTTCTATTCTTAAACTCCACTGCCCTTGTATTGACTTGCCCAAAACCTCCTGTCTGTCAATACAATTAGTTTTATCTACACTGCAGAGAATCTTGACAAATCATCAAATTATCAAACTACCTGATAACTCAAGAAATATGTTGAAATTTAGTAGATGTGCTTAATGTCAACTAAAGTCATATTGCAGGAGGATAAAATTCTTATCTTGGAGAAGAATACACTTTTGGCTTCTAAGGCTAGATATTTACTTGCATAAGATCTGTAGGATTGGATATTAAGGTAAAAGGTATTTTTCATCTCACAGTACTTCACCCTTCTGACTTCAGCTTTAAACTACCTTAATATGAGTAACAAAAAGAAAATAGAAAATTGGTAAATTTTACACACCTGCCAAGCCCTCCAGTTATTAAAATATATTATGGGTACTCATGCCAGCCTACACATTTACTTGTGTGTCCTTGACTACTCCAGAACTGTCATGAGAGTGTAACACCTTTAAATGCCAGCCCACATGTGTCTACTGCCCTTTGCATTTGAGAGACAGGAAATGCTGATTTTTCAGGGTCCCATCCCTTACTTCCACAGATTGTCTTTTACCATATGTTATGGACATTGTCAGCTATTTGTAGTTTAAGTACTCTTGAGGTCCCCTATGTGAAACAGTATATCTTGGATGTCTGGTCAATCCTAAGAGCTCCCTGTGATCCTATTAAAATCTGGAAGTAGTTGTGTTTCAATTTATGACAATCTGAATTTCATCTGTTCACCATCCCTGCCTATCCTTGCCCTAGCAGGTATGTTGGGGCTTTTCTAGAACTAAGTCCAAACAAAGCTGTTTACTTGACATCAGTCATCTGATATCACTGCACAGACTGATAGCATAAGCAAGCTGCCAGGCTTAGGCATGAAGCTCCAGGACCTGTCTTCACCTAATATACATTCTTGAGTCAGCCAGAAGAAGAGGACGCTTTCTTGCTGGTTGTACTGAGTGTGCTGGCCAGAGCTGACCCTGAAAGATTCCACAGTCAAACAGTATGGATAAATAATACGTTTGCCTTCAAAACTCACTCTGATACTTCATCTGCCCAGCAGTGTGATCACTACCGTATAGTTATTCTGAAAACCCTGACGCATTCTTTAGTTTCCAACTTCTGCTTTAACCCTTAGTCAGAACAAATAATGTTATGAACAACTTCCTGGCCTCTGTGGTCTGAGTTTGGTAACTTTCCATTCAAACTCTTGTTTCAGTAAGTCAAAAGCTGAAGGTGCTTCACTATGTAGGGTCTGTCTTTGATCTAGCAAAAGCATGCCACAATTTTGCCATCCTATAATGAATTCTGAGTTTATGTGGGGCATTTTTTTTTACACATTTTCCACACATCTTTCGTATAATAGCAGCTTAATAACTTCAAAAAGATAAGAAGACTTTATAACCTGTAGAAGTTCTACCAATGAATAGATAAAGTAAACAATCCCAGCACCTAAAAGTCACCTGGCAGAGACCAGTACAATATATAGAAAGATTAGAAACCAAAACACCAGTCCAAAGAGAAGGTTTTGTTTCTGTTACTGAATGCTGACAACTGGAGTGAAAGGAAAATATTTCCATCCCATTACTTGCCTTAGCACATTTTGGGAACCCAATGACCACGAAACAACAGAACCTCATATGTTCTACCCAGGTTTATGAGGTAGAGAAAAAGATGCTTACTCAGTAGTCGCAAAAATCTTAATTTCAAGATGAATGATTGATTAACTAAGAATGCTGTAATTACCTGCTAATCGCCAATAGTCAAAGTTGGCCAATGCATAATGGTTTTACTGCTCTTCACAGTCCTGCACCATCCTATGTTTTTGTCTGAGTGGACCATAGGATTCCTCTCAGTTCCACTCAATATTTGCCCAGCCATGTCTTCATTCATATCTTCAGAATCTTTGTTTTAATGTCACAGCACAACTTCAGATATTTGTTCAGGAGGATTAAGTCTACAGCCTTAATCACTGTAAGGAATAAAAGATCTCCACTGTCTTCTCCAGGCCACCTGCCAGTACCTTGAAAATGGCACTGTTTAGGAGAAAGAAAAACAGTGAAAGAAAAATGATAGAATGAAACAAGAGAAGTTATAGAAACTATTTAGTTTCACTCCTGGTCTGAAATTACATCATTTTCTGATAGGGGTCCAACAGTGCATGACATCATAAATCCAGCAATACATGCGGTAACAGCAGAGCATTGTGATATATGACAATGGTGTTCAGCACCATTTTTAAAACACTTTAAAGTGTTACCCTGCACCCCGTAGTGCAGGGTAATCACAGAAATGCAAAGGAAAGATATTTAGGTGCATATGTATGGGCACGGCAGGATGAGAGCTGGTGTTGCACATCATTTAACAGTCAGAAAAAACCTGGCAAATTTCAAAGGTGTATGTAATCCTGGAAGAGCCTGAAACTAAAAAAACTTAGGATACTGTTTTGATGCACTCAAGTAAAGTAAAGGACACATTTCTAAACTCTCTCACTGAATGAAATGTTGTTCTCTCCAGTCTGGATATTGCAACTTCTCATTTTGTTCACTTCTAGTACTGAGAGGGGAAAGATGTACAAGAAAATGTATACTGCAACACAACTTGCTGGATTACTTCAGCATCAGTCAGCAGCATTTATAAAAAAATACAGCACTGAAAAACCGTGTAATGTGTTTTTTTCTTAAAACTTGAAAAATACATATGACAAACAGCATCAATTGATCCTGATTTATTTTGCTTGCGTGCTGTCATCATCTATTTTCCTGTTGAACAGGCAGCTTGTGACAATACACTTAATGGATGAGATAAAATAGTTTTTAAATTTGATTATACTCTTTGCACTTGAAGTGCTAAGGTTGTGTTAGCGCTTCCATTATGAGCTATTTTGGCAGGGTTTATGTTGCCACCATAAAAATGTGTTTCTGGCTTAGTCTGACTACCTAAGATTGCTGTCTAAGGAATAATTAGATTATGCATAATTAAAAATATATTTTTATGTGCACTTCCATACATTGGAACATAGTTAATAAAGATTTTTAGTATCATGATCAAAGGCTGACTAGTGCTCCTTTCTTTACAACCACATAGCTTTTTCTTTCCTCTGCATGTCCTTCTATACTTGGCTGATAACACTTTTCAGATATCATTATCTACAACACGATTCCAGTAATGTACTGAAAAGAAAAAATAAACAAAAAGAAACTTCATTTGTTTCTAAATATTCCCAGACATGTAATCATAAATTCCTTTCAAAAAGAGAGAGGTTAAGTACTGCATTAGTTTGTGTGCTGAGGGTTATGAAACTATAATGATACCATCAGGAAATGTTTTTGTATCAATTTAATTACATTTTTTTACATATTATAAAGTTACCAAAATTTGTGCAAAGCTTACATAAGTGGAACTGGTCAAGAACTGCCTGAGGAAACCACCTTTTTATTAGAAAATGCTCATTCATTAACACAACTTTTTTGAGCCATCTATCAGGTTTAACGCGACCTTTTTTGGTGAAGCTATCTCATGTCAAGCATGTGTTTTTCCTGATTGAAACTGGAAAGTGAGACTGCCCCTCTTCCTGAACAAATAGCCAAGGTGTTCATAGGGGATGTGGAAAATCTCACTTCACTGCTCTGCTCTGGAATTGGAAAAACTGGAATTTAAACCCATGTGTCTGTATGGGATGTGTGCCTGAGGCATGAAGCTGAGTGTTGCTGTTTTACTAGCTAAAAGAAAACAGCTCAGAGTTAACCTACTTTGGTGCTGAAGCGGAGATTTCCCGAGATCTCCCCAGCTCTGTGCATGTAGCAGCTGTTGTCAGGATAAATTAAAGCACTGTAGTTCCATAAAATATTGTGCCATGTTTACACAGGTACAAGTGATCCCACAATATATGAAGTAGCAGAAAGACTGCCTCTGGAAGGGGTCAGTCTCGCTTCCTGTGTGCACTGCATACAGCCAGTCAACCTTAAAAACAAGAGGGGTGATTTAATGTCATTGAGAGGACACACTAATATTTTAAAAAATAACTAAAATTTAAATGCTAGTGTATGTGAATGGTTCAAAGTATACATCCACAGTCTTGCAATGTCTGAATATATGCTCAACATACACACTGCAATCAAAAATCAGTTTAGCAGGGAATTCCTTGACTGGCTTGAAACTTAGATCAAAGATATATTAAACCTCCTCCTAATCTCAAAACAGAAAGCGCATAAGCCAAGATTTGTCAGTGGGCCATGCCTTGTGCTGTGCCCAAACTGTGGTTGTGTTTACGTCTATGAAGTAGCTGATGAATGTACTTTTTGTCTTAATGATGAATTTGCTGCCTAATGGTTAATGAGGAAGATTCAGGTATAAAGTGTCTGGAATTTCTGTTTGTGAGGTGAACCCTTATCTGTAGAGAATAATCAGAGTGAGGATGGGGATTTCAGGATGCTGTGGTTTCTAGGGCAGCTTCTTATGGGGAAAAAATGAGATGAGGAAGATCACAGCAGAAGACCTAACTATTTCTTATTATCTTCTCTTTATATTTTTCCCTTTTCTCCTTGATTCTTGAGAATGATTTATTTTCAGGGGGAGCCATTCAGAAACATTTTTTTCTAATTTTGGGGGCCATATTTCCCACTTTCTCCGTAGGATAAGTCAGCCAATCCACCTTCTCATGGAAAAATAAAAACAAAAAATTAAAACAATTTTTTTTTTAAAATTTAAAATTTTAGTTATGAGGAAGATCAAACTATTTTCATTGTATTTTTGAACTTCAGGCATATGATTTAGTAATGAAGAGGTTAAACCTCCCATGTACCTAAAATAAGTTCTTAGGAATAAATTTCAGTTAGGTTAAAGCAGCACAAACATATCTAGCCTCTGTACAACGCTATACAAATTCCCTTTCAACATATGGCTAGTAAAGGACATTGATGAAAACAGTAACCTAAGAATTTTGAAAACCTCTGGCATAAATACTTCAGTTAAAAACAGAGATAGAGTGAGAAGTATGGGGAACTTAGCAAACCGCTTGGGGTTAATATTCCAATAGAGTACATGAAAGATTAGCCTGAAATTAAAGGCACTTTTCATATCTCTAGCATAACTGAAGCAATGAAAACAGTTGGGGAACATGTCACTCACTTTTTAGACATGTCTCAGCTGTCCATGTGCTTACCACATCACCCAGTTAAATTTTTAGAGTTTTTAATATGAATATCAATCTTTCTTTTCATAAATGTAACCCATAAATGCCAGAAATCCCTTAGGAGTTTTCTCAGACTTTATTTAATGCCCCACAAGAAAGGATGTAAAAGAGACCTTTCTTTTGTAAAGTGATCCTGTAATTCTGTTCAATATCCATCATTTTCAAGGCCAAGTAATCATATTTAATGGATCCTAAATTACTTTCTGTCAGGCAAGGATTCCCTCGATAATATTAACCAGTACAGAGGGCTGACACTTGGAGGGCTGAAACTAAGAGGTTTTTTTATTGCAAGCAGCTTACAAGTACTTAGACAGGGGTGATGATCACTCGCCCTGAAGTAGACAAGGGTCAGTGTTTCCATTCTGACCTGCGCTTTCAATGGGTTTTAACTTGGCTATAAATACTCAAATTGGTTTCTGCCAAAAAAGAAATGCGTAAGGTGACCTGCAAAAGATTTTTATCCATTGCTGTGTTTGTCTTCTATTTTTTTCTCTCATTTTTTTGAGAGTGTGTGTTATGATTTCTTATGGCATTTGAAGATACTGCTCAAGAGCAGCAAGAGCAGGATGCTCTCTGCTCTCTAAAGAAAAGGGGGCCAGGAGCCAAGGGTGACCAAAAGCAGGTGCAGGGCTGTGATTGCACTAACAAAGGTCCAGTCCCATAAAACCCAAAGCAGAGGACAGCAAGTCTGGTGATGGCAATGAGGGTCAGCCAACAGTCCAGGGGATGCCAGACAAGTCTGTGGTGGTGAGACAACTGCAAGTCCAAGCTGTGAAATCAAGTCAGTGAGTCAGGACCAAGTCTGGATCACAAGGGCGCATGGCCAGACATGGGCAGGGACCCTTGGCAGGGATCAAGCAAAAGAGCAGGGAATTGAAAGCAGCTTCTGAGCAAGGAGGATTCAACCAGCTCAACTTCTTACAGTTCTTTCTCATGCAACTCTTTTCTGAACAATCTAAACCACGATTATGCAGCTGCACTGTGTCTGCAGCGACTTGAGAACACACAGAGAAATCCCTTGGAGCAGGCGTGTGAGGCTGCACTCAGAATAATGGTAAATGTCTGCAAGTTTTTTCCTACCTCAGATTTTGTTACTTTTTTCATATACTTTGCTTTTTCTGCTGAAACATTTAAGAGTCCAGATAAGCAGCATCACATCTAGTCCTTCATCTTGAGTAAAAGTTTTTGTAGAGAGGAGCTTGTTGTGCTGTGAAGAGGTGGCTGGGAAGGAATCCACTCTAAGAAGTGCCTGGAATTTTATCTAGAGTGCTTTCACTAATTCAGAAATTATGAAATTGATATTTCAAAAATGACATTCTTTTTCCAAGTATTCTGTAGGCATTTAAGTTCAGAAAACATCTAATAAAAGCAACTTTAATTCATTAGTCAAACATTATCAAAACACATTCCATCTCAATTCTTTCAGTAGAGAATCGTGCTGAAGATTTCAGGATATGAAAGATTGGGGTTATATGGTCTGGACTGGGTTTGATAATAAGTACAGGATTTTCTGTGCTGTCAAATGGAAAATAATGTATTTGTTACCTCTATTGTACAATAAGATCCAGCAGTAATGAGGAAGGAATCTGCTCTAAGTTATTGGAATTAAGGACCAATAATAGGATACACTGAAAACTTAGCATTGCCAATCTAGTTTTTAATAAGATAGATGTTAAGGATCTGAGTGACATTTCTCAGTCTGATTGCTAAAGATTTTTTTTTCATTACAAATTACTCATTTAAAGGATGGTCTTGCTCCCATATGTAATTGCTTACAAGGGTGGGGTAACCCTGGGGTTTCCCTGGTGGGAAATATCATTCACCTCCCACATATAAATGGTTTCATGGTCTACTACAGAGAAAAATATGACTTTCAGACTTCCTCTGTGCTTCAGTTTGTTTCTGAAAAATGGAGAGACCAAATATTTTCTTGATCAAAAAAATGCTTTAAAATAAAATTTGTTATTACTTGTGCAGTGCTGAAACACCATGGTACTTGCTGTCACATCATGCCTAGGAACAAACATTCCTGCTATCTGGAGAAAATACAATAGCTTCTGTCAATTCTCCCAAAGTCACATTCTGCAGACACCTGCAGCTACAGGGGTGGTATTAGGTCTTAAGTCAAGGAATTTCCAATACTTTCGCATTCAAAGCTTTTTCTGTATAATTTCCATAACAAACTAAATAGACAATAAAGATCCTTTCCATCTGCCAAATAGTAGTCACAATTTATTTGAAGTTTCACCTTCCATTTTTCTTTTATAGTTTCTATTAATTTGTACTCTTTCGTACTCAATTGAGCTTCCACCCTTGTCTCTGATAACTGCTTTACACAGCTCCTACAGAATCAGAACTGTACAGATACACCTAGGAATCAAACCACCAGATGATCATGGACTTTGAATGGAAAAAGCTTTTTCCATCATCCCAAACTATTGTATTTAGGTGAAGAAAATACTGTTCCTCAAAAGTAACATTATTTCACATAAATATTTTTTTCTTTTTTTGGGACTGACAGGTTTGCCAATATTCATCTACAGTGGAGAGTCTGAATCAGTGATATGAACATTATGCAGAAGTCTATGAATGTGGGCATAACAAAGAAAATAACCTTTTACAATGTCATATGAAGCACAATGAAAAGAATTTATCAGACTAGTTTTTTTCAAGTCTTCGAGTAGAAACAAATACTTCTGTTTACTGGATTACATGAAAGACTGAAAGCAATTAAATTTTTAAAAGATTTTCATTAGGAGATAGGAGTAGGAAAGGATGGTAGGATCAGTTGTTAAAGCAGCTGAAGGAGGCATTATGAATTTGATGGTCATAGGAGAGGAAAAAAGTAGGAGAAAATGAAGTTGAGCAATACCAACATATCCAACAAGCAACCTAGGTTTCCTTAGAGCCAGGACAAACAAGGCAATGGGCAATCATTGACATAAGTGAAGCATCTCAAAAATGTTCTGTGAAGTAAATATTCTTAATATGTATTCATTCTTTGAACATTTACATGAGGTTTTCTGGAGGTGATGATTTAGTATACAGGCTTTGGGTGGGGAAGACATTAAAATCTGGATTTTTTCTGGTTTAGAGTGGCTAGAGATTAATACTCTGTGCTGAGTGCAAAAGGCAGAAAATGTATATCTGACTCTGATACCTTAGGCCAATACCCTAAACAGCAGGAAATGAGCTTCTTTATGGGAATTTCAGCACCATTACGGTTTTCAAAAGTCTTTTACTCATTCAAAATGTAAAGAAGAACAAATGTAAGAACTCCTACAGCAAGAGGAATTATTTTTATCTTTTTAGCTATACCTTCTTTAGCCCTGCTTTTACCACTTCTGGCATTTTAAAGCACAATCCATTTCACACACATTTTCCAGGAGAAAATCAATATGAAACTCTAATCTGAGCTATAAGTAGTTGCTACGCTGAGAAAAAAAGTTTGATACACTGAACTGCTCAACCAAATAAATAATTTAGATAACTGAGTCAATGGTGCTGAAAAGTAAGTCTTCATTAATGGACATCACTGAGAGAGCAAAGAAAGCAAAATGAATCATCAGTCTATTGCCTTTAATAATACGATTAAAGAAAGAAGGTACTGAATTATTAAGAACAGTGGGGATGGAAAAGAAAAAGAGCAAAACCCATAAAGGTACCAGTTTGCAGAATGATGATGAACTGGATACTCTTGCTATTCTGAAGGGGTTTGTTTTTCTGTTAATTTTATAGCTATGAGAGCTGACAATTACATAGGCCTTGATTCTCTACCTAGCAAAATCACAAGCATCTCCTTCCCCTCAGTTTCATATAAATCAATGATTTATGTAATTTACATATAAAAGTGGATTAGCAACTGAATCTTCAGAGGCCCCTGAAGTAGTATTACAATCAAGTCTTATTCCTTTCGAGGTTAATAGCAAAACTCAGAGAGACCCTAATGAGGACAGAAACAACCTCCAGGATTCTGAAGCTGGGAGAGGAGAGTAACTTACATAGTTTTTCTTTTTGCAGAGAAATAAAGATGAATTCACAAAATTTAATTCCACAAGAGAGGAATATTTTAGAATGATAATAGTATGCTTTGAATCTACCTTCCAAATAATTCCATGAGGCCGATTCCCTTAGATTCCCTCAGGCATTGCTTCAAGAAAAGGCTAGCTTTACTGCCCCTTTTTATTTGACTTTTCAGCTGGATATTGTTCTTCATACACAAGCTTATGTGTACCCTTAAATGGGATGTACAGTTCAAAGATTTCTTGTATGCTGAACTGGTTTTGCTCTCACAAATGATCTGAGTCTGCTCTCTGGATATAGAATCCCTAAGTAATTATACATTTGGATTTAGTTTTAGATTTGCAACTCTTCAAAAGAATATTGTAAAAAGCTGAGGTAAGTCCTTGTCCATGACATTTGTGCATAAAGATTTGCTCAGATTCACTTGGTTATCTAAGTACGTACTTTTTACATGCCATTAAAGCATGATGAAAGGGTATGCTGGGGATTCTATATTTTAATTTGATTTGATCAGTTGTTAACTTTTATTCCTTTTGAATTGGACATTCTAATAGGAAGGGTAACCTCATTTGGTGTACTACAGAGACCTCTGTTATCATTATTACTAAATTCCATGATATAAAAGACACAGATTTATTTTATTTATTTTATTTCATTTAATTCTATTTTATTTTTTAATTTTGTTTCTATTCTCATAACTTTACCTTGTGAAATTTACATTTACATGCTATCTTGTGCTGCCTAACCATATGGCTATAATGCTATAACCTCTGCCCTTACCCCTCTTCCAACTGCCCCACGTTTTGTTTCTTTCATCCCTTTCATTGGGCTACATTGTGTTTAAATTGCATTGTTAGCTATCCTAGGAAGAACAGAGAGAACTCTGTATGTTTATAGTACTACAAAAATAATTAATAACTGCACTCTGATCCCACTCGTAAAAACTCCTGCATCCCCCTGCCCTATATTGAAAGCATGTGTTATAAATTGTCTGAAGAAACTACAGATGCCGACTGCAAAAGGAAGTAAAGAATATGGTCACCAGCAGATACGTTCAATGTATGACCAGCACAGCATCTCTTATCGCCTCATATGTTCGTACCTGGGAGAGGAATTGTTTGATCCTTTGAGCAGGTTGCCAGGACAACCTGTCCGTGTTTTGATCCTTATTTAAAAGAGTGAGGATTGAGAAGGACATTCATCAGTAACAGAATTGCCTTCGCAAATTTCACCTAACCAGCACGCTATGAACAAGGTACTCCAGCTCTACATCACTGATGAAGCTTATATATAGATATTGGAATATGTTGCTTAATGCACTGCAGACAGAAGTTTGTGTACTGTAGTAATGACTGTGGTATTGAAATCTCTGTATGGCACAGTATTCTCAGTACAAATCATCATGCATTCCAGACGGAGCAGCAATGGAGCTGGATGGGTATCTATTGCTTATTATCTCTTCCCATGCAAGAAACAGTGGCTGCCAGCTGAAGCTGACAACAGAGCAGCAAGAACAAATAACAGGGCGTGGTTTGCTTGTTTTCAGAAGTGGCTTATGCAGAAATGACAGAAGATGAAATCTACTATTTCAGTAGTTAAAAATGTAGAGATCCTGTAAAGTGTTGGCATCCAACTGAATCATTTAATGACATCTAAATATGCATTCTCCAACTGATTATTTTTTCCCTAAAGTATGACAAGTCCAAAAAACTCCATGGTACAATTGAGTGGCAAATGTCCATAGATCCACACAGAAGATCAAGGGCTCTTTTGTTGTCTGTTTGCCAGAGTTGGTAGAAAACTGCAAAATAAATTCTGCTCCCTCAGTGTGGCATTTCTGGTTTGTTTCCATATTGGCAAACTTTCTTCACTGTCTGACTCAGAGAAAAAGCTATCCCCAGTGTTTACGATGGAGCTTAGACTCTTGCTTAACCCACTGCATGATAAATTTTAGAGTGTCCAGACCTTGGATTCCTTTATATTAGATTCACTTTTAATATAGTTCATTGGACTTGGCTGCAACCCCTAAAATGGCTTTGGGGATCCATTTTTAATTTTCCTGTCTTGAATTTTTCCTGTGTCTCCTGAGATCCAGTATTTTATATGGTTTCAGCACTGCAGCTGGTTGGTTACCCTGAGTCCCAGTGTGTTACTGACTGTGTGAAACCAGCATGTTGGCCATAAGGCCTAGGTTTCAAAGCACAGACCAAATACATCTTCTTATACCTGGATTTTCACTTTGTGAAACTTCAGAAAAATAATAATAAGTAATTATCTCTGTCTACTTCAAAAACACAGAAAGAATTCAGTGACAATAGTACTTGTCAGCCTAATACATTTTAGCACCTGTTACACAGAACAGTATCTTGACAGTGGTATGATTAGACTTACCAGCAAACCTGAAAGCAGAAAACACAGCTAATTAAGACTGACATAAACCCCCCAATAGCATGCCCTATTCAGAAACGTCCAAAGCAGTTAAATCTACAAGTGACAAGTGTTGGTTTCACCCAGCTTAGGTGAGGAAGAGTGAAAACTGGAGAAACAGAGGGCTTTGATAAACAGGATCATCAGGTACTCAATTATTTCTGTTATGTCATCTCTGCCTTTCTACTTCAAAAGAAATTTTGGCAAAGAGACTTTACAAGCAATGTGTAGTTGGACACAACATAATATTCTAATTAAGTATATTACAATGAAAGATGATTTAATTTTTGCACTTTAGGAACATTTTACTGTGTCTAATAAAAACACAACAGTGGTAACATTACAAAAATTTTCTGGTTTTTCTTTGGCAGATCCCTCAGTTATATCATAATAATTTTCTAGAAGTGTGGCTTTTAACTTAAAGGCATCAAGACTTTAGTTTGCGTGTGTAACAGTCACTGAATCAGTATTTTAGGAGAAATAATAAGGCCCTTCTAGGGATTCTGAAAATAGACCAGGACTTGAACTTGCCCTAATATTTCATTCTGAACTCCAGAGAATGAAAACTGGACAGTAGTTATTCAGGTAGTAGAGGCTGATGCTGACTAGCATCCCAAATTGAAGGTATTAAAGGACCAAAAGTTGTCAATTTTTTCAGGATATTACTGAAAAAATCATCTTGGCTTCTGTAGTCAGGTGATTTTTTCTGTAGTCAGGTGATATTTCAGAAAGTGCAGAAAACTGCCCTAAGGGCAGCTGTATGTCTGGTGATAAAAGCCTTGCAGTGCTGAATCTCTGACCTTCTTTTGAAAACTTCGGTTAGCCTGTGGGCTCAAAAGCCAAAAGTTATTTGAATCTATGGATAAACAGCAGACCCAATTTTTGGAATTAATATATCTTAGGGGTAATCTCATTTATACACGCCAGGCACTACATTATATGAAAGGTAATTCAAGAAGGGAATATGTTACATTTTCTGTAACATCTGCAACCTCAGGACCAGCTCATCCAAAACTAAAACTATCTGGTTGTCAACTTTATCACTTCACTCAAAGGAAAGCTGACAGCTTTTAGATAATCTGCTTTCTAAGTCCTTCTGTATAGAGCACTTCCCTTGAAGCCTGATGCACAGTTTTTTGGCAATTGTAGGTGAATCCAAACTTGGACATAGAGCAGTCTCCATCAGCTCTTCTCACCAAGTATTTAATGAAGTTCTAATAGCCTGAGTTTTCCACAGCTGATGCTCAGTGATAGCATTTCTTCTATAATGGTTGATTTAAAAAAAAAACAACCACTTTTGCATAACCTTGCTGAGATTACTTGATCTAGTGGGCTTTCTCTAGTAATGTTTTTTTACTTTCAGTCTGTCTATAGTGAGAAAAATGAGGGTCTCTGTCATATGGATTCAGCTTTCTACATTTTAATCAGATGCCCATCAAATGCAGATAAGGCATAACAAATATTCATGACAATAAGGCAACAATCTCAGGCTTTGAATTACTTTAGCAATTCCAAATGCTCTCTGGAAAACAGGGATGCAACTGGAATCATAAATGAGGCCTGATTCATCACATCTGTATTACGGACTGTTCTAGAAAACAGCTTGAAAGGAGGCAAGTGTGAATGTGTGCCTCTGTGTGTGTGTTGAGGATGTTGTAAAAATGTTCTTTTTCCTTTAAGAAAAAGCTGCTGTACACAAAATTGCATGAAAACCTAGGCAAAAAAAAAAAAAGGTGGAAAACAAATATTAGACTGTTATTAAACAAAGTCCTATTAGGATGTTAGTCTTGCAATGCAGAATGTAATTTCCAGACTATATTTTCCTAAATCAGTAGTACTTTGTGATGTGAATAAGCTTTTACAAAGGAAGACAAAGGCTATCCACTGGGAGAATAGTGTCTGTGCCACCTGTGGCCCTTCCTTGTCTTTCTCACCACAGACTAGATATTAATGCTGTACTTTAAATATACGAGACTGCTTAAATCACATCGAGCTGTCCTCAGGAGAATGTTAAACAAACAGAGAAACAGTTAACCTAACATTTATCAGCACACACACTGGCAGAAACAGTCTCAGAGATTTTGAATAAATCACAAAGCTGTTTCCATCTCCTCATTATTATTTTTTTTAATAAGACAACCTATATGGACAGATGACTGTCTTAAGTGATCAGTAGTAAAAAATTTATAAATGCCAGATTAATAACAGGAATTACATGTTCCAGTAAAACTCCACAATGTGATCAATTTGGCACTCATTATTTATAAATATTTTATAATATTTATATTTAGTCACTGTGTAAGACTATAGTAGTTAAGCTGTGTCTGTCTGTTCCAGACAAAGCTGAAAGAGTTTGGAGCTATTCCATCCCCCAATATTATAGTAATTTTCATCTTTTGAATCTGTCCCAAATGGAATAAAATTGTCCAGTCATGCTGTGCAACAATATTTTCTCAAATGTGTATCAACTCTTTTGGAGACCTGTTAATTTATATTCTACGTATGAAAGTGCTTTTCCAGAGGGAGGAAGTTGGAAAGGGCTGAAAAGGAAGGAAAAGAATCTTGTTCAAATATTTCACAATTCACTCAAAATCTAGTTATGTGCTAAGTCCCTACAGTTTGGTATATCTTACTCCACCTTTGATCAAGTCACACATGGTCATTCCAAGCTGTCAGGCAGCCTTCGCTTCCTCTAAGAACCCATGCAGATCATGTCTGATGGGGCTGCTGCAATATAAAAATCACAGGTTTTGGGTTGAGGGGGGCTGCACAGCCAGCCACAGTTATAAATCTCCATTGCTGCTTCTGGGAATGAAGGCTATACAATTTCTAACAAAATACTGTTATGGCTTGATGTAAGAAAAACAACACATAACCAGCAAAACCATTTTCTGAACATCCTTTAAGTCTTTCTAGCAAGGCACTCCAAACCCTTTTACTAATTTATGTGTTGTGCGAAACTCAAATCAAGTCAAAAATCATGGCAATCCACAATGGTGTCCTTGAACTGTGTGAAGATTTCAGGAAGTGGTAGCTATTTTGTGGTGCCTTCTGGGTCTATTTTTCAACCCTACCTAGAGTTCAGAGCAGCATGGAAACACTTCTACCTTCCTGAAATCAGGCAGGTGTAGATCGAACACTGTACATATATCAGAGCTTTACAGGGGAATTGCTGGTAGGTCACTGATATGCAAAGCTAACCTTTAATTGTCTTCAAAAGTTTAAGGATCATTTAAATTGCAATTCTACAGGGAAAGGAGGATGGAAATATGAAATAAAGAGTCTATGGGCCTGATTCATGAAAAAGTTACAGACCATTTACATAGGAAAGGAATGCATGAAAATCCTTTACAGTGTGCCTATGTGATTTATTAAATTCCTTTTCTGTGTGTAATCGGTTAAGTGCACTTGAAAAGTGTAGATTCCAGAGATGAGAGCAAAAGGCTGAAGAAAATGAGGCAGAGCATTGTACCTTGCTCAGGATTTGTGCCCAGCAGATAGACAAAAAGGTAACTGTGGAGAGCATAGAAAATACTTTCAAGATTCAGCAGCCTGTCTTCCTTTAAAGTACTCATTGACAATGAGCTCATGAGTGCTCAGAGTTCTCTGTCATGAAGGAAAAGGAAATGCTGCTATACTGGAACTTGAAAAATGATGCTGTGTTAGAGTTTGTTTGTTTGTTTGTTTTGACGGTGGTGTTTTTATAGTAATCTCATTATATTAAAAACCTGGGAGTAGCATAATTATAATGTTGAACTCCATAGTCAAAGGAAGATCCATCAAAGCTAAAGACTCAGTATGAAATTATTTTCTCCTACTTACTGTTCTTTTTTCAGCATCTTTGTCAGCCATGAAAGCACTTATGTCAGACAGTATCACCAAGGGGTAGAAATTTCCCCTCATTTTGAGCAAATCTTTTACCAATGGCCTACAGAGGGCTAATAATCACTTGCTTATTTTGCTCTGCCTCATTATTCAAACTGGAACTGTTATCTGTAGCTCCCCAACACGCTTGTTGACTGTTTCTTACAGGTCAGGGTTCAGGATCAGAGATTAGCATTGATCAGGAAGGAATAGTTACCATTCACTGACTCTGTAAGTGGGAATTTCGTTACTCACATTACAGACAAAATGGTTTAATATCACATTAGAAAAAAACTTTTTTATCACAGGCAGGTTTTGAGCAGACAAGTCATTGAAGAACAGAGTAGATATCAGGCCCTACCAAAATGTATGTGAGACTAGAACTTCTTTTAACTACCCATGAGTGAAATCTCAAAGGGCTAAGGAATACGTAGATAGATTGCTATATAAAATGTAAGAAAGAAAGGAAAAAGAAAGGAAGAATTAGAAAAGCAAAAAGTTATTTGATAAATAGATGATAAAGAGAAGGGAGTCTGGAACATTTCTTTATTTGAAAAGAAAACAGGAAGCTTATTTAGGAAAGCAGGAAGCCACCAGAGAAGGAAAGACAGCAAGAATGCAAAAATATGCCAGCATCTCTTATGCCATTGCTGAACTCTAAAACTGCATGAGCCAGCAAGGCAAGATACTCAGTCAATCCAGAGAACAGAAACCTGCATTTATCTGTATTACCATGAGCTGTGCTGGAGCCCAGATGAATAGGACAAACTGAATGAACTCTGTGTGGCCTGAAGGATATATGGGAAGTGCAGGACAATCAAATCAGGATGTGTCATGGCATATGTTAGAGAAATTGAACAAGTATGTATGAAAAACATGAAAGAGTGAACTGAGGTGTGTGGGCTGAGCTGGCATAGAGGTAGAATGAATTTCTGCACATATCAAACAAATGGTTCGGTTGTTTTTATGATTTAGAAGATGAAAAAGGAGCTTTTTTTACCATTGTTTTGCTTAGCAACAGCAACAAAGACGAGTACTCAGCTGGGACTGTCATTTGCTCAGCTCATTAAAATATTAAGAGAGAACACATCTTAGCTGAGCTCTGAGCCTGCAGAGCTGCCAAAATCAGGTTCCCAATACGCAGGGAAGGAGTGCTGAGAATTTTTCTCCTTTTCCTTTTCTCTTTTACCCCTTATTGTCATCAGTCTTGATGCAGAGTGCTTCCTGCTGTTAGTTTTCACTAGGTACTTTTCTCGTGTCTCTACTAAAGAGGCCTGGGGCACCATGTTGCAATGCTTCTTCCACAAATAATACAGATTAATGTCCATCCCAGAAGACCTATTGTAACAGGTTTCATTTCCTTGAGTCCTCCTGCAGCCAAAGCAATGCAAAAGTTCCCCTGCCTGCCATGACAGCCTGATTTATGTGAGAGGGATAATAGAACCAAAATTGAGAAGATAACTGAAGGATCTGAAGATATTGCAGCTTGTTTGATTGTCAGAATACGTTGCTTAAAGTAGGAATTTGAGTAATTTCAAGACATTTTGACTGCCTTTATGAAATTCTGTTAGTGTTCCTGTGGTGGGTTGACCCTGGCCAACAGCCAACCACCCACACAGCTGCTCACTCATTTTTCCCCTCTCCCCAGTGGGATGGTAGAGAGAACAGAAACAACGAAAGTGAGAAAACTCGTGGGTCAAAGCAAAAACAATTTAATAGGTGAAGAAAAAAAAAGTGATGTCAAGTGATGCAAAGGCAATCGCTCACCACCTCCCACAAGATGGCTGATGCCAAATCAGTGGCCACCTTAGAACAATCTCCACTTATTTGCCTTCTACCTCAGCTCTTACTGCTGAGCACGGCACCATACGGTATGGACCATCCCTTTGGCCACTTAAGGTCAGCTGTCCCCCATGTTCCCTCCCAGCTTCCTGCCCATGCTGGGGGCACAGAGTTGGGAAAAAGAGAAAGCCTTGATGCTGTGCAAGCAGGATTTAGCAGTAGCCAAAACACCGGTGTGTTATCAACACTGTTTTAGCCACAAAGTCAAACAAGCAGCTATAATTGACTATACTAACAGCAGTAAAGAAAGTAACTCTCAGTATCTCTCAGACCCAGCTACGGTAGACCTATGTACTCATAAACTGTGAATACAACTGGTACCTCTAGAAAACAGCACAAAATGAAAGAGTGAAAATACTGTCTTTAAAATGTGGCTCTTTTCATTTCACATTGTAGTACATTCTCTCATAGTCAACACTCATTGCCTGACCCCACCTATAAGGTGAGGAAGAGTAGTGGCTTTGACAAGGTAAAAAAAGTATTTTTCTGCATTTTCATTTTTTCTTTTGTTGCTCTTTTTTAATTTACTTACCTTGGCTGTTTCTCTTCTTGTTCCCACAACTTCAATTTTCTTTCTTTCTGTGGTACATTCTCTTCTTCAAGCTATCCATGACCAGTTTCACCACCACTCTCCTCCAGCTTTGGAGCCAGTGCATTCCTCTCTGCCCTCCAAAGAGGTGGAATGCTCCATTGCTTTGGAGAGCCAGAACTTATCTAACCATCTGTTCAGCTCCTAGCTCCAGAAAGATATGCTTTAAATATCCAGTATCCTAAAAAAATACAAGAGGTGTAGCCTCTTAGAAAATACTCCTGATGCCTTGGACTCCTTATTTTCTGTGGTGATGCAAACTATGCTGCTTACTGGCATTCACTTTGGCCCCACTTGATCAAAGTGTACAAGCATACATCTAAACATCTCACTAATATCAGGAAAGCATATTTTGATCGCAATTTTAATGTACTTCAGGGAATGAATTCTTACAGTTAAATCAGTATTAAAAAAGGTTAGCCCAATGTCAACACAGTAACTCTCAAGGAAAAGGAGGCTTTCATAAGAAAATAGGAGTAACACTGACAGTTTGATAGAAAATAGCTCAGAAACATGAAAACAAGTGTGGAGGGTTTTTTTTGTACTGAGGAGATTGTACCTGAAATAGAAGAGACTGAGAGAACAAGCAGAGAAAGAGAAATCGTTTGGGGTTCTTTTGTTCCTTGTCTAATTAGCCATTGATTCATTCCTGAAAGGGAACCCAGATGTTGAAATACACTTAAAAACCATTAAAAAAAAAAAAATAGTCTTTCAATACCAACTATGGCTAGAAGTTTTTGGGTTTTCCTATGAACATAGCTCTTCTCATGCTCAACTGTCATTGTCAATTGTTAATCAAGAGCATGACAAGCTCCTACCAATGTGACCTGCATTATCTTACTCTGTACTTATCAGAGCAATTGATAAACTTTATTGGAATGCTCTTCTTCCCTGCTGAGTTCATAATTTCACAGCTGTAATGGAGCATATGTCTTTGTCCTTAGAGCAAAGGATTAAAATAGCTCATTTCTCCTATTTAGTTTAGTTGTTGAAAGTTATTTTCTGCTGTCCTTCTCAAAGGGTTCTGGGAGAGCTGCTTGACACCAGCAACATGGAGAATCAGGAGGGTGACTCTATAAATAAGCTATAAAAAGTAGTTGGGCAAGGACATCTGAGGCAAATAATTTCTCTCATGAACTGGAAAGTGGCAATATAAGGATGAGTGAGGGTTTTGATGTTTAAGGTAGAAAACAGGATCAGGTATTTCTTTGGATTATAGTCCTAACAGTTCACTGACATTGGCCTGACTTAGAACCAAAAAACGCACATCAACATGTGTCGCTTTTAGAAAATTTTAGCTCACATATCCTGTAACAGCATCACAGATTTTACCTGAGTCCTGGTGTTCCTTAGCACATCTGCAGAGGAAGAAAAGAAAGATATTTAGGGGAAGGAAAGCCTAAAGACTCTTCTTACAGCTATAGCAAGCTGTGCCTCAGCTGCTTTTATCAGAGGGCAGTTCTGAGTTGATATGTGATGAGATGGAGGTGAAATATCTTGTTTTGTATCCCATCCTGTACTACTGACTGCTGCTCCACCTCTCTATGTGTAGAAGTTGGTACCCAATAACAGCAGTGACGCAAAATCCAAGACTGGATGGACAGATGAAAACTTACATCGTGAACCAGAAACTTAATTAGGTCAGTGATCAATGCCAACTGCTAATACTGATTCAAAACCCCTCTGCAGTTTTTACATGCATTTTAAATGCATTTCGTTATGGTTGCCCTGTATCCCAGTGAACTGTATTGTACAATAAGAGAGGAGAGTGCTGTTTCTTCTCTGGGTTTTGTGCCAGGTCCAACCTGGCTTGAGTGTTTGGTATGAGGAGAGTATTCATGACTATCTATGACTTCTGAATTGCACCTGAGCTGAGAGCAAGGTATCTGAGTTCTTCAGTTGCTCTTGCCAGCTGGCTTGGCATGTACCTACACAATATCCTGGGAAATTGATACAGCTGATTTAAAGAATGTGATCTGTATCTCACAATGTGTTTTATGAATAAAGCAGGCATATAATCTCAGTCTTTGTATTCTACTAAATGACAAATCACCTCTGAGTTAGATAGCGTTCTTTTATCTGCTTTCCACCTGTACAGTGCAGCAACCTTGCTCCTGCAGCTGTGACCAACACAATCGATGATCTGAGAGAGCAGTTCCTGCCAGAGCTGTTAGGACAACCACGCTGGAACAGTCAGAAAGGAGTGGTACAGCAGAGTCATACTCATATTGAAGTGGCCACTTGAGGTGGTTGCCTTGCTTTCAACCCTTTTGACCTCCAGAGATGTACAGTGTTCCATGGCTGACAAACTGCAGGAATGTCTGCCAACACAGGATCCTGCTGACTACTCTTTTTAGGCCCTGCTTTCTTACTGTTTGTTTGTGTGCTGGGCTTTCAAATTTCAGCTGGGAATTCAGTTTGGAGCTAACACAGACGATGACACAGATAGGGTAAATGCCAGTCACAGTCTCTGGTGTCTGCACTTCTTGGAGCTGTACTTCTCCCACAGGAAGGCAGGCTGTGAAATAAATACCCGTGATGTGGTTCTGCAGTGCTCTGCCTCTCCATGCTGCTTTGAATACTCTATTTATCAGGCCTGGAGACTCAACCAAAGCCTATTCCGGAATCTCAGTGACCACTAGGACAGTCTACTCTTGTTTGCACAGCTTCTAGGTCCTTCCTCCTGGGAGGGGTCCCCTTCCTAAGTGGAGTGGTTCTAAGAGCACAGGTGAGTGTCCAGGTCCAGCCCTGGCCCTCTGTGGAGCGTCACGATGTGCCAGTGCAAAAGCATCTCCAGAAGTCTGCTTCTTCCAAATGCTTTGCAAGTGGCAAGTCAGAAAACATTAGGTTTTGGTGGAAAGAAAACAGCTGTTTATTTTATTTTATTTGAACGATGGTGTGGAATTTAATTCAGCAAAGACATGAAGTATGTTGGTAAATTGTGAGTGTGTGTAGGTGGGTGTGTTGGTGGGTGTAGGGAGCATATGGAAGAATTGCAGCATGAGAAAGCAGCCGACAGAAGGGGTTTGAAAAGTCTAAAGCAGAGCAGACTTCTCTTCCTGCATTTTAACTCTCCCTTTGGCACCAGTTCATACTGCAGCCTCATTCTCTCTCCCTCCTGGTTGATACATTGTACTTGTGTCTCTCAGTATTTGCTCTGAATGTAATTCTTGTATTTATAGCTCTAGGTCCAGAAAGGGAAACATAAAATTGACTAAAATAAATCCTTAAGTTTGCAAAGCAGCAAATGGTATGGTAAGGGGGGAGTGTGTGTTTGTTTGTGTGTGTGTGTGTGTTTGCTGTCCTTGACACTTCGTGCATCAATCAGGAACCATACTTACCACCTTTAATTACTACCGGTAACTACTGTGCCCTGTTTCAGCACAACCGCAGAGTGAGAGCCAAGCCCCGGGGCTCGCGGCGCCCCTCAGGCCGGGCCGTGGGGCCGCCATGGCCGCCCCGCCGCCGCGNGCGGCCCGCGGGCGGCCCCGTGCTGTTGCGCGGCGGGAGCGGGCGGGGGCAGCATTGCCCGCGAAATGGCGGCGGCCGCCGAAGCCCGGGCGGGAGCGGGGAAGGGATGAGGGAGGGAAAGCAGAAAGATGAAAGTCCCTTTTTTGTGCCCCTTCGGAGTCTGCCGAGCGCTGCTCTGCGGCGTGCTCGGACGCGCCGTTACCGCCTTTCTCTTTCAGGGGAGATTGTGAGATTAAAAAATGCGGTCAGCAGCAGCAGCTGGTGTCAGCTGCGGCGACAGGGATACCTCTGCCTGAGAACAGTGACAAAGGCTTCCAAGCAGCATTTTTAAGTTGTAAAGCACGTAACCTGTAACGTACTTACGAAGAACCTGGGACCTTACATTGAAACACAGGTGCAGAGTGCTGGCTGGTTGGTGCTCTGAAAGTGGGCCAAGGAGTCAGAAGAGCAGGGCACAGCAGAGCAGAAGGAACAGCGGCTTCAGTCGGAAGGGCCCTACAAGGACGGTCCGACTGCTTGACACTGCAGGGCTGACCAAAAGTCAAAGCGTGTTCTTGAGGACAACGTCCAAATTCCACTTGGACACTGACACACTTGGGGTAACAGCCACCTCTCTCCGAAGTCTGTTCTGGTGTTTCACCACTGAAGAAATCAGTTCCTCTTTGAGCAGCCATGCAAAGGCTCACATTTTTAGGATTTGCGTTGGGCTTCAACATTCAGACTAAGTGACGTGGCGCTCTTGGTGCACCCCCTTTGAAGCCTCACATCGCATGGGTAAAAGAGACAAGGAATAGTGAGGATTTTTCTAACACCTTTTGCAGTAGATTGACTTTATAGTTTATTTATATAGGCCGCTCTGCTAAACTTTGGAAATCTTGGTTCAAGCTACCAGATCATAAAATACTACCTTCCCAAGAAACTTTTTGTTGAAGGTCCTTACATGACCTGGGAGCACAAATTCTACTCAGTCAAAATACAAATTGTGTTCCCAGTCACTTTGGTAGTTTAGAAAGATGTATGTGGGGCTTGGTAAAGGCAACAGATGGTATTTCACTACCGAGTCACATTGTTGAGATGCAGCTGACACCTGAGTACAATGTAAGGCTTGCTCTCACCTTGCCTTGGATCTATGAAACTTTACAGTTTGTATTTCTAAATATATCTGCTGCCAATTGGACCAGGTGCAAGTTTCAGCATTTTTTTTTTCTGTGTGCTGTCTCACTTATGCTTATGATCATCTTAACTTGGATTTCTAAGGTCCTTAGTCATGAATGCATTGACTCACATGGATCTTTCCTTTTGTTGAACACACACTGAACATTATAAAACAGTATCAGGGAGAGAAAGAAGAAAATAAAATAAAAAAAGAGGAATAGGAACCCAAAGAAAGGAGAGAAAAGAAACACAGTGGAAACAAAGGAAGAAGACCAAAGGCATACAATGTCTGATGACAGAAGAGAAAAAGCAGTTTTCTCAATCCTCCTGCCCTGTTTGCAGTTCTTAACTCCCCAGCTTCTGTGGAGCAGTAATATTCTAAAAATCTCAGTAGTATTAAACCCATGGCTTTCTAGTTTTGAGGATACGGAGTAGCCCCAAAAGACAAAGCATGTCCATGCTACATACTGCTCTGTAGTGCAGAGGTGGAAGAATCCAGGCAGAATCTGGGCAGTAACCCTGCAGCTGTACAGGAGACAAGCCTGGGCTATGCTCCAGGGTCCTGGGCCAATCTGCATGTGCAATAGCATCCCTGCCCATCCTGAAGTCTGCTATGTGGACCAGAAAGCAAGTGAAAAACTCTCAGTGTTGTATTTTAAAAAAGTCTCTGTCACAACTCACTCAGGACTCAGAATTACCTTGTGAACCATGGGCATAAAGAGCATTGGGAATGTTCTCCATTCCCATGATGTGTGCCACTTACAGGATACCTCACTGTAGAGCTATCACTGCCTAGAAGAGAATCTTCACGACAATCTAATCCATACCCATTACCCTTGTCCTCATTTTACAGGACAGAAGAGATCATAAATATAAGTAAATATATATTAATATAAATAAGTATGTAACTTGTAACTGTTGCAAAGTTCAATGTCAGCATCAGAATGTAAGAGTTCTTGTCTCTGAGGGCTCTGCTCACACCTCTGAAGTCTGTTTGCACCAGAAAGTTCTTTATTTTTTTTTTAATTGAAATAATGTGTCTCTAAGTATGGAAAAAAAATAATCTTTTAAATAGAATTAGGCATTCCAACCAAATATTTTAGAAGATGTAAATTGCAACAAGCTCTGCAACAGAAAAACTTCCGTGGTTCAATGCTTTAAGGTAATTCCAGGGAAAAAAAGAATCTGAACAGAAAATCTGCCCTTTTCAATAGAAAATAAATACTTTTGAGGGTGGAAAAAAAATACAACCATGACCAAAAAAAACCAAACCCAACAAACCAAACCCAACCCCCAAACCGTTTAAAGAAATAAAATAAATTTGAAACTCTGACAGTTGTAAAGTGGAATTGAAATCCTTCGTCCAGCTCTTTTTGTCTCTCGAAATCATGTAGCAAAAAATGTAGCCACCCCTGATATATGTACATATTAGGGTGGGCACTCAGTGTTTGAAATACAGTGTATGGAATTGCTCACAGCACATTAAGAATGCTCAGCAATGTGCAGTTTTAGGGTTGCACTTTATGCTGTAAGACACATTGTGCTGTTAGCCATCCTTTTTCTCTCACTAAGCACACATTACTTGAGTTTTCTAGTTGAGCATACACCTAAATGACTTTTTACTTTTTTTTGAAGAGGGCCATAAATTGTCATCAAAGACAGGGGCCTCAAATCAGCTGTTATTTAAAGACTAGCTGCTTGTTCTCAAAATCCTATGTCATCCTTACATCAATATCCTTCATAGAAAAGCAGGATTTCGGTGGATATAAACCTACAAACCCAATTAAAAAGCATTACATGCAATTTGCATGTTGAAGGTAGTGTGGGGTTTCTTAAACAAAAATTCTGTCCTGTGGGGTTTTTGTGTGACCTTTCTTAATTTTCTCAGTTTGTTGTCAAAGATGATTGCTTTTCATCCATTTTTCTCCAATAAGAAATAGTGGTAGCTGCCTCCACTTTGCTATACCTTCTCTTTTGCTTCCTTTACAAGGGGTTGATCCACCTGTTCATTAAAAGGGGGAAAACTGAACTTTGGGGAGTGCCTGTCAAGTAGGAAAGTGGCATAGTGATGTGACTCTGCTTGTGTGTGAGAGAGAAATCAATAAAAATCCAGAGCTGAAAAACTAATTCACTGTATGTAGCATAGAAGAAAAATCATGCTGAAGTCCTGAGCTAACTCACATAATGCTTTCAGGAATCAGAAAAATGACACTGTCAAAACACAACATTAGTTTTCAGAAGCCTCCAGGCAAAATTTTATTTATTTAAAGTTAGCTCCTATTTTAATAACAAAAAAGTGGCAGCATATTCTACATCAAAGAAAAAACTTTTCCTAATGTTTCCATTCCTCTTGTGAAGTACTGGATTTGAAGCAGTGGAGCTGTCTTTCTCTAAATAATTATGTGAGTGGCAGGATCTCAACCTGAGAAAGCTTTTTGTCTGCACTGGGGACTGTAGCATAAAGAGAATCACATTTGGCTTGCCTAATCTGAGCTGCAATACGAGATACTCAGACTTTCAGTATTTAAATAGTTAGTTTTAAACAAGATCCATAACAATGAAGATGAGTCCTGAATCAACATCTCGGTACACTGTAGCACCTTGATCAAGGAGGAGTACAGATGAGAAGCACATTTATGGGCTACAGCTCTCCAGTCAAGACCTATTAACCACATTCCTTGTGGCAGTACCCAGGAGAAATGTCCCTTAACAGCAGGATGGTGCACAGCTGGTGGCTTCTCTTGCATATTATCCTCATTTCAGGCATCCTCACCTTCAGACCCAGACCAAAGCATGCTGTTAGAGTAGTCAAAGCATTTGCCATTTTATACCTTGTTGAAGGGATGAGGGATGCATTTTAAAGTTCACTTCTGGATCTCTTTCCTGGCAACTCTATTTATTCCTCTTTGTTCTTCATTCATTAATTTTTTATAGTTAGAACTAGACGTAGTGAGAAGGCAGTCCAGGGTCTTTTCCTTCAAAGACATCCCATAAATAAAGAATAAACCCCTTAGGTCCCTAGACCTATTATTTGCCTTTTTAGCTTGACTTCCCCACCAGTTCCTAGTAATACCATTCCTTTGGCAATAACTTCTTGTCTGTGTTTCCTTTCTGTTATTTCATATCCTTTAATACCTCCTGCTTTGAACCTTAACAGATCCAGCTCTGGAGCTGTGGTAATTTGGTTCAGTTACAAAAGGCTCTACATTTGCATGTATCTGGGTCTTGCTGCAGAACGGTTGGGTATGTGTGGGAGTAGGACTGAACTTTGTTGCAACGAGATAACTCTTACATCTGAGAAATGTATTTCTTCCTTCTGGGCCTCTGGTCTTTTATAAGCAACAAAATAAACATGCCAAGGCAGCTACCAACAGACCCATGGGAATCAGCAAAGGGGAAGCAATGCTTGCATGAGCTTGCACCCCTAATGCAATGGCACGACTTCTAGCTAAGACGAACGATGTCTTTCTTGTGAAAGGACGGCAATAACGTGATATATGAAGGATGTTATGGTAAGACAGTACTGTCAACAGCTGCCAGTAGCAGGAGTTGCAGAAAGACAATAGAGACAGAGCACCGAAGAGAGTTTTTCCCCCTCTATCATGGCAAAATCTAAAGTAGAACAAGTCTTCTCATGAGTAGCAGAAAGTAGTAAGTCTGGCTGCCAGGTGATGTGCCTTTGAGGTTGAAAGGTTGAAAACGGCTTCTTCTGCCAAAGCCAATACCCCTACTTGGGGACTGTGGAGAGTGGAGGAGCTCTTCTCCCAGCAGCATAACCCGAGACCTGCCTACACTCACACTGTGCAGGGGAGGCTCCCAGCATGTGTGTGGCTGTCCCAGTGATGGACCAAGAAAATTTTACATGAAGGACTCGTAAAGCACTTTAGGATCATCGGGGATGAATCATGCTGTAAAATGTATCATTAATGTTACTAGATGTATTATAGACCTCTGTGATCTGAGACTGCTGCAGGCAGTGTGCTGGGAGAAAAGCTTTCCAGATTGTGCTCATGCAAATTTCTGTCTGTGATCACATTCGTTCTGGTTCCCACTACAACATTACTTTCACACTCATGTGTGCTGCTCACTCAGTCTAAACTTTTTGTTATTGCAGGCTGTATAAGTACAACATAGCATCCCTTTGCCAACACCTTTACCAGGGTGAGAAGACATACAAATATGGAAATAAAGGCACAAGAAATCTAATGGATATGCTTAAACTTTCCCAGGAGAGGGGTGGTGTGGTCCTAACCTTTGCCTCCTGATTTGAGCACGTGCCCTAGCAGGTTACTAGATCAGGGCAGCTGTCAGTTTGTTCATGGCATTTAGTTCAGCTTGTCTTTGTGTTCTGAACCATTGTTTTATTCTGAACTGCAGATCTTTATAATTCAGAGAAGAATTTCTGAAATCTGGGAAAAGCAAATGTGAAATCTGACCTATCTTGAGTACATCCTGTTACACTGTGGACAGTAAGTCTCATGAAAGGTGTTAAATCATGCAAACAGTATTTTGAAATGATTTAAGACTGACACAGCACAAAACAGGCATATAATAGGAGATGAAGGATGAGCAGACATATCCAACAAATGTTTTTTAAACATTGAAAGTGAAATGGAGAGTCAAGGCAATGGCAAGGAGACCTAGGGCCAGTGACATATCCTGTGAGAAGAGCCTCAGAACAACCAGACTGTTTGGGAATGTAGGGAAAAAGCAGGCAGTTCTCTAAAAAATGAGAAAAGCAAGAAATCACAGGCAAACCCTAGTCATGAATTAATCCAACAGAAGTCAAATCCAAGAAATTGTGAGCAGTGAATCATCAGTAAAAGGGCACTTGCATGTAACATATGAGTTCAATTCACAGGTACCCAGTCTGTTTTTTAAAATTAAAATTTAAAATAGGTCAAAAATATTCAGTGTTCAGATGAAAGTTGAAAAAAAGAAGCTTTCAAGATCTCAAGTCTGTATTTTGAATGTTTGTCTAATACATCAACACAGGCTGGCTTGCCAGAAATACTAAAATACAAGTAAAAAGATCATAAATTAGTAAATTGTCAAGTATTCTTAATATGTATTCTCAATGACAGACATTTATAATAGTAAAAGCAGGTTACTTAAATAATAAGTGCCAGTTAGTACTCAGAGAGCTTAAAACAGTTTTACTTTAATACATAGAACAAACTAGGTTTGCTTCAGGAAACCCATCCTGAAAGAAATAACAAAGATTTAACTTGGACACCTGAAAAGTTTCTGTGTTTTAGGATTTCAGTGTTCATTTAGAGAACTATTACACCATGCAGTAGAAATCTTTTATTAAACCAATGCATTCATTTATTTGAAATAAAATTTTTATTCAATCACTGTATTTTGATAGACTAGACTCTGCACATAGACAGGAGATAATGGATGGAACAGGATGTCCTTGAAGGAGAAGAGCTGCTGCAGATTACCTCTCTAATACTCAGGAGACATCCTGCTCCCAGTGCTCATCAGACTTCTGAAGGCTAAGAGGAAAGATGCACCCATGCTATCTGGTGTAACAAATCAGCTCCTGAATTACCTAACTGTAAAACTCACAGGGAAAAAATTAAATAATCTCTGCTTAAAATATCTCAATGTCATTTTAAAATCTATTTAGGAAGATCAGCTCTGGTGCCTTTATAGCAGCTTAGCCATGTGCATTGTAAAGGCTCACTGGTACTGTTGCCATCACTGGGTTTTGAAATGAGTACAGCACAAAGTTACTAAATCAGTTTTGGTCTTACACAGCCATTTGGTCATACTTTCAAGCAATTAAAGAAATTGATATACAGAGACTTTTAAAAGGAGGCAGGAGACAAAATTTTATGGACACAGAGAACTATAACAAGACAAGATTACTTTTTGAAAAAAAAAAGCAGAAAAGATGGGCAAGACATATTCTAACAATTGTTAAGCAGAGAAATGAAAAATTAAAACCTTGGGTTATGTTTTTAAAGACATTTTCCCACCCATTACATAGCCCTTCTGCGTTCTGAGTGCTGGAATCAGCCAACTTTCTGTGCCATAAAAAGAATACAAAACATTTTCCTGCAGGCTTAGTAAAAATCAGAGAAACAGAAGAATTTGTGTGCATACAAAGTCCTCAAAACCAGTGTCTTAGCACATATGGGAATTTATAGTCTCAAGATTAAAACTTGCTGGGGTAATCACTCCATCAAGCTTGCTGTGAAAAAAAAAAACCCGCAACAAAAAACCACAACAAACCCCCCCTGCATCTATACATTTTGAGTATTGATGTCTTTCCCAGTTTTCACTAAACCATGTGTATATATGTGTGTGTGGATGTCTGTACCCATCTCCCCACCTCACGTCTTCAGCTACCACTTTGTTACAAAGAAAGTGAAAAAGAGCTCTGCTGAAACATCTTCTTCATAGTAGGACCCAGTAATTCTGATGAAAGTACAGCAGCTTAAGGCAGATAAAATGGTGCTGTTTCTCTATTATAAAAGTCTTAGGCCTCTCTATGGCACAACGCTTTGCTCACCTACCTTGCATATCAGTGTTGCACAAATGGCCTTGTTCATACTTTAAACATCGTAGACTGAGCTTATAGTTTTAGTCACTCACAGCACTCAGAAACTGCTTGAAGCCTCTCTAGGAGAAAAAGTCAGCAAACTATTCTTTTTTATGTATTCACAATTTAAACCTGTTGAAGTTCTATTTCTGTCTCTCAAAAAAAGGAATAGGTTTGCTTTCAGTTGAGAGAAAAATAGAAGATCACACTGTTTTTCAGACCAATGCATTCTGTTACCATTTCTCAATACAGCTCTGCTGGGAGAAAACACAGGCTAGTTTGAGTCGTGAATCTTGTAGGAAGGCTTGCAGGAAAAGCTGGTTTCTTTAGGAGCAAATATCCTGCCACCTTAAAATATCCAGTACAGTACAAAAGCTAAGATCAACGTGTTTCAGTATCTTTTTTAAACTCATGATGAAAAAAAATAACTGCTACAGGAGACACAGTAAAACTTATGCCATCTCTTTGGTTTCCATATGCATCAATGAAAAAATAAGCTTCATCCTTATCTCTCTGAAAGTATATCTTCTCTTCTCCTCTTACAGCCCCTTTGTGTCTCTGGCCCATGGGCACTCCACACTGAGAGAAATAAAATACTAGTATTTCCAGGGAGAAGTGAGAGAATGATTTAGCCTTCTAAAAGAGTAGAATTCAAATAAACCAGGCACATCCAGGTATTAACAAGTCCTTTTCCGATCGTGGGAAAGAGCAAGGATCAAATATGTGTAAGTCTAACCTAAAAATGATCCTGAATACTAATCAACTAATGTATTGTTAACAGATTCATCCCTTTTTCCTTAAGAAATTTAATACAACCATTTATTTATACACTTGTTATATAAAAAACTCTTTGACTTGCCCCTTTCAAAAATATTTAAAGATCTGTGAAAAAAGTGATTCTTACTAAAGAAGATGGCAGCTCTGCTATATTATTGGAAGCAAAAGCAAGGAACAATAACATTTAACAGTGTCTAATTTCAAATATTGATCAGCATAGTATGCTGGGCATGCAAAAGTTCTAACAGAGGATGATCCTCTTATCTTTAGTCTCTTGTTTTATATCAGATACTGCCAAGTGCATTTCTGATAGAAGGTAAGAAAATTAAACTGGAGTGCTAAGTCCACCTCTTAGTCACCTCAACATGAACATCCTGCCATATAGTTGACTTTTATGGAGGTATCTCAGATATATGCTGGTGGAAGAGAAGGATAACTGGAGTGCTGGTCTCCTAGCTCCAGTGCTCACACTCTGGAAAAGCAGTGAGAATATATAGATGTAGAATATAGGCAAGGCAAAGGTTTGATACTCATTCTTGCAGGTTTAATTTTGTAGCCTTTATCTGAAAGTAAGATTTTTCTGCAGTGCATTACTGCTTCAAGCAAAGTCCAAAAGGCTTTCTTTTCTATACTGACCTTATGTAATGAGTAAAATATCAGTGGCAATGAAATTTACAGGAGCTTCACCTGTGTGTCTGAGCCTGTTTTAGTGAAACCAGTGGTAAAACTCCTGTTGATTTTCTGGAGAAGACTGAAGCCCGGGGTATATGGTAGCTCTGAATGCTGGTAGCTGGTAGCTACCTGAATGTTGATAGCTCTTTAATAAGAGCTGTCTGCCAGATGTAAAACACAAAAATACCCCTGGCTTAGAAAGCAGGATGGCAATTCCTACTGTCTGGCCATCATTTCCATTATTTGTTTCAGTAAAATGTGCATCCTACTCTGAATAATTCTTCCCAGGTGCTAGAAAATGGTTAAAATCTGGCCTCAAATAAGGTTTTTGTGAGTTGGCCTGAAGTGAGTAAATTCAACATAGAATTGAAAGGAATCCAGTCCTTAAAACAGTATTGGAGGTAATATTCTAGTTTCACCTCCATCCAAATGATCTAAAGTTATAATTGGTGTATTGTAACCAGACCTAAATATATCAAACAAAGAACCAATGTGATCAGACCAACTGCATCTCCCAAAAATCACCTGCTATAACCTGCAGACATCTAAAAAGAAGTCAGAAAAAAGTACATTATTTTTAAAAGAAACCTTTATTCTTCATACAAACCTGACTCTGTCACATATCATGAGGCAACATTAACACGCTAATATGACTTTGCTTAAATCAAACAATATTGCTTCATGAAAGTATCCAACAGAGTTAGTATTAACTCTTTTCTTTGTTCTCTTCTGGATGGAATGTACGTGTGTTTTGATATCAACTCATCCCCTTTAAACTGCTAGCTTAGCCAGCATGTTATATGCATAACATCTTTGCCAGGTAAATCCACCACAGGTACTAAAATCAGAGCTGGGGTCTTCTCTTCCAAATATTTTTCAAGGTATTCTTGCAGTCCTAAAATAGAAGCAAAACAATTAATGAATCCCCTTTGTCTTATTGTGTCCTATCTCTTACAAATGATTTCTACATACTTTTCTGAAAGTTATTGTGGAGTAGCAATTAACAAAAGGAAGTGAAATGCAACTCTTAAGTTTTCACTTTATATAGAAGGAAAATCTCCCATCTCCTTTTTGACTAATTTGATATTAACTTTAGATGTCATCTAAGGCCAGAATTCAGCAAAACAGTTAAATGTATATTTCTCAGCCTCGAGTGAGTGAGTGAGTGGTCTGTTGATTACAGATACAGAGAACTGAACTAGAGCAGGTAGTAAAAATAACAAAAGGCCAGTTGAAATTCAATTCTTTGTCATTTTTGATATTTGTATGATCAGCACATAGTTGTCTGTAAATGAAACTCTTCTCTCAAGTCCCATTGTGGTGCACAAATCAAAACAGAAACTGAAGTGGGCCATTTTTAAAAACTTTATGAACTTGATTTCAATTTGTAATCAATGGATGCATGCCATCTTGAAGACATAATGGAGGAAGTCCAGGAATGGTAACATGTATGACTGAATATCTGGAATTACAGTAAGATTCAAACTGCTAAAAATACAGAATCTGGCTAAGAGAAGCTCTTAAGGGACCAGTATGTGTGACAGAAGTTTGCAAATTTAAAAGTCCATTATGGGAACAGAATTAATCATTGAGAAGATCTAATTAGAATACAGAAGAAAAGTAAAGAATGGAAAATTTAAACTTGGCATCAAGACCTTTTTGGTCGTGCTCAGCTTCAGTGAACATGCTAGAAATCAAGCCACACAGAGCCCTAAAGAAAACTACCGAAAACCCGCCGAATGACCCACAAAAGACAGTTTCCTAATGATAAGGTATAGCCTGCATAGGTTCTTGTTTCAATAACTTATTTCTGTCAGCAGCTTCTGGGATTATGGCAATTCTTTATAACACTAAGCAATCTTGGCTAGAAAGGGTGTAAAGAGGGCAGAACTTGCAGACTGTCAGAGCTTTTTTTTTTTTTTTGGCGTCACTGCCTGTGAAACTGCGAATAGGCAGTTCAGTCAAAGTGTTACCTCATCCAGGATAAAACAGGAATTTTGCAATTGTATTCACTGAAGCCAAAACTCCTCTCTTTTTAGCTGGCAGCAGTAGCATAAATTAATGTAATAACGGCAATGCTGCCTACAAAATATTGCAAAGACTGTACCAGTCTTCTGAAATTCTGCTGGCTTCCTTTCATATTAGCATCATTGACATCGGAGGTGAAGACAGACAAGGGTGAGCCAAAGATCAACAGTCACCTCAAACGTCAAAGGACTTCTTCATCTGGTGTGTAAAGAGGAACTCATTCTCTGTATTAGAGATACTCAGCAGTAACCTGCTAATTAACTATCAACTAGCATTTTTCTTCTAAAATTTGACTTCAGAAAACTTTATGGCTATGCCGACTCAGAAGGCATTAACTGGAAGGAGTAAAGGCAAGCCACCTCAAAATCACTGATTCCACCCTATTAAAATTACATTTCCTCTTCTCATCAATTAAAATTGTGAAAATACAATTTTAGACTTTAATGTTTTTTCACAGGCTTAAAAGCTGCGAATCAGTGCTAAAAGCTACCAAAACAAGTCCAGGTATTCCTTTTAAAGGGAGAATTTGGAAGTGGGGCTCTCTGGAAATAGAACTCCACTCTTTGGTGGGTTTGAGGTGGCCAAAATAGCCATAAATATTTACATTTGAACATGCCCTAGTGGACTTGCTTGCCAAACAAGAAGAGCTACCTTTCCTAATGACCAGTGCCTTTTCTATTTCCAGTGCCTACATGCATAAATGAAATGTGGATAAAAATCTGGGACATATGCCTATGAGTATTTGACTGTATTTACAAATCAATTAACTTGATATGAAAGCAGTGCCACTTAGATGTGCATCTTTATACATTTAAAAATTGTGGATAAAAGTCTGCTCATGCAAACTTCCCCTGAAAAGCAGAGTCTGGGTCTTCCAAAACAGTAAAATTGTACTTCAGGGTCTCATAGAAGACAATGCACAGTTAGTAAATCTGTGGCAACCTATGCAATTTTAGCAAAACAAAAAAATTTGATAGCTATATATTTTACCTGCTATAATAAGTTACTCTAAATCTTCCAATACTAACTGTATATTTTTAATGATGGGAAATTTATAAAGACACTATTTATATTTTTTTCACTCATTCAAAATATGCTTTTAGATAAATAAGAGCCTCAGCCATGAGTATTTTCTGAGTATGTAACTCTTCGTTCGAATACAAAGACTTGCAAAAATCTTCTTCCTTTGTATCATGTATGGGAATGCTTGCTCAGTTGTGTGCCATACTTATAAAAGTTGATTTTAAATGCTAAAACAAGTAAAGGACAAAGGGTTACAGTGAGCGTGTTTACTGGAGGCTATAGATGACTGATGTCAGTCTTAAAGTTATTTAAACTGCCCTGATACAGAATGTTTAAGTACAAGCAAAACCAGCCGATTTGCAAGCTGCAAACAAGTGGCGTGCATTGTGGATGTTTTCATTTCTTGTGACAGTCCACATTAATTATGCTAGCCACGTTGTGGCACACTTGCAGTTTTATGGAGACCAGCCAGGGACTTCTGAGGTAACAGAAGTCAACAGGGAAACACAAGGGAAGTATCTCAAAGAAATTAAGGGGTGTTCCTCTAGGAAGCTGACACAGCCGACAGCCCAGCTGAGGTGCCTTTACACCAATGCATGCAGCATGGTGTAAACAGGAAGAGTTGGAAGACACCATGCTGCCTGAAATCTATGTCCTTGTTGCCATTACAACACAGCTCAAGGTGGGTCCATGGGAATCTCAGGAGTTTTAACAAGACCAAGTGCAAGGTGCAGCACCTGGATTGGGAGAACCCCTGGCATCAACACAGGCTGGGGATGCACAGATGGAGAGCAGCCCTGCCCAGAAGGACTTGGGGGTGCTGGTGGGTGAGAGGCTGGACATGACCCAGCCGTGTGCACCCCCAGCCCAGAGAGCCACACGTGTCCTGGGCTGCATCCAAAGCAGCGTGGGCAGCAGGGAGAGGGAGGGGATTCTGCCCCTCTGCTCTGGTGAGACCCCACCTGCAGTGCTGCATCCAGCTCTGGGGTCTCAGCACAGGAAGGACATTGGTCTGTTGGAGCAAGACAAGAGGAGGGTCACCAAGATGATTAGAGGGATGGAGAACCTCTCCTACAAGGAAAGGCTGAGAAAATTGGGTTTGTTCAGCCTGGAAAAGAGAAGGCTTCAGTGTGACCTAATTGTGGCCTTCCAGTACCTAAAGGGACCGTACCAGAAAGATGGAGAAGGCTTATAGTGATAGGACAAGGGGGAATGGCTTCAAATTGAAAAAGAGTAGGTTTAGTTTAGATATTAGAAAGAAATTCTTTACTGTGAGTGTGGTGAGGCACTGGAACTGGTTGCCCAGAGAAACTGTGGATGCCCCAGCCCTGGAAGTGTTCCTGGCCAGGTTGGATGGAGCTCAGGGCAATCTGGTCTAGTGAAACATGTCTCTGCCCAAGGTGGTGGGTTTGGAACTGGATGATCTTTAAGGTCCCTTCCAGCCAAAGCCACCCTATGATTCTATGATTATGAGTACATGAAATTTGCTCAGAACAGGTGAACTTCATCCTGCAAGGTGGATCCCCCTGCTCCCAAATGATCCACAGAAGTTCAGCGAGCAGGTTACATATGAAGTGTCTTTCTGCACTGCTATGCTTTTTTTTTTTTTTTTTTAACCTGGGTACAGCTGAGGAATATGGACATAACTAAAACTTAAAAATGAACAAAATTTATTCAATGTCTTCTGGCATTACCGTCTATTTCTGCCATTCTTTTATGAAGACAGGATACTGAAATAATAATTTGATGATGTCTCATGCTGACTTAGCAGCCTTTCCATACAACGTGGCACAAACTAAGAGTGTAAGCTATTGTTTTTAAAGATGCTTTTCATACTAGGTAGAAAAAACAGTGCTCTGAGAGCTCCTAAAGGGTTATTCCAAAAGATTAGGAGGTGATTTTTACATCTTTGCTGTCATTGGCCTCAGCAGGATTTAGGCAGAATCAGGTGAGGCCACAAAATCCACTTACATTTTCAAAACCAGGTCCCTGTTATTGTTGCCATACTCTTGCTTCACTGTATATCTGCAGGGGAGTAGTAATCTAATACCTCATATGAAAAAGGAAAATGGTAGCAAAAAGGAACATCACATTTAGTCCAGTACATAAAAAATCACTTTCATATTACAACTACTATCTTTCCTTCACTTTTTAACCAAAAGATATTGTTACATGGCTTAGAGCAGGTTTTTAAATCCCTGAGCTAATAAAGCTCCATTGCTTCTGCTGCAGAGATCTGACATGCAGCATGTACTTTGAAAAGATGCATCACAGGGGATCAGGTTCCTAACAGTTGACTAAGAGTTCCAGTCCCAAAAGATCTGCCCCTGGTGTGCAGAACACTTAACCCTTCGACCAGTACCAACATAACTATTCACAAATTATTGATGTCCCTAAATCCCTGGCAGATTGCAGACAGTTCTTGTCTCCCTTGAAGCCAAAGCATATGGTCACTAATGAGATGGATTAAAAATACATATACACATTCAGGGCTTTGCCACATGAATGTAAAGCCACAGAAATGTTAGAAGGTGATTGAACTGGACTGAACACTGTTAAATACACGATTAGCTTGTTATGGATCATTTCCATTGATCTATATACAGTTTCACAGCATAGTTTAATTAAAGATGTCTGGAACAAGCCTCTGCCTTAAATGATCAGGCAGTGCAATGAAAAGGTGAAACACAAGGAACTGGAGATGCCTCTCCCTTTCCTAAACATCCAGCTGACTGTCTCTGTGGTGTACAACAACAGCAAGAACAGAAATAAATAAAATAAATACATGCTTTAAAATATTGTCTGTTTTTACAGTACAGGGCTTTTCCCATATTTTTCTTAATATAAAATGATGTAGTGGAATATAAGATTTGGAAAAAAAACCTGCACAGTTTGCTTCCGTCATTGCAATTAATACCTTTCTATCCAAAATAAAATCAAATCCAGTAAACAAGAATATATTGTTGGAATATAAAAGGGAGTCACTTGCCAAGATATGATTTTGTGCTGATTTTTTTTGCTGCAGCTGTGAAGATTTTAAATGACAATATGGATATTTTTCACAGTCCAATACTTGGCTTTTAATGTAGTGCCTTATGCTTTTTGTTACTATTCTTGATGACATTATTTCACGTTGGTCATTGTACTTTTAAGGGACTAGTTTTTCAAAACTGATATAAGCTCCTTCATGGAATACCTGATGATGCACTTCAGTCACTCTGGCCTAAGACATGTATCTGAATACAAGTTAAGCAGCTGCTTTGAATTGCAAGGGAAGTCTGTTATAGCCATGCTATATGAGACAAATGACCAGTAGGAGTTTGGATAAGGCTGTGAAACCACTTTAAACCTGTGATTTCCGAAGCCAGTCTTTGGAATTGTGACTATAAAACAACTTGCGTTCTTTGCTACATAACTTTCAAAACATAATCTGTGTGGTTGAGATTTTTTTAAGCTGTGTCTAGATTTCTCTCTCTTCTTTCAATGTCAACAATTGATGAATGAGCTTTCCTGTTGAATGGTAAATACACAATAACATTTGTTAACAAAAAAAAGTAACTGGTATAATTTAGACTTCAAAAAACCCCCCAAATGTACTGTTTCAGGCCTATTTGTAAGTATACATACCCCAAAATTAAAAAAAAAAAAACAACAAATTACAGAGGGAATTGTAGTTATGCTTGGAACTCAAGTCATATGCCTGGTCAGTTGCCAAAGCAGTCAGATCTGCACGTCTGTATTTGCAAACAATTCTTTCATAAAAACCTATCTCCAAGAATTCCTCACATTACATTTTGGTTTGCCTTGCCATTTATGGACCCATCTATACTGACTTCTTTCTTCTCACACTAAACTACTTTTACTTGTAACAATGAAAATACCTTTTTCAAGTAACCACCTAACAGATGAAAGTACAGCCTGTACTGAAAGCATTAAGGCCAATGTTAGCCATCCTCTTTCAGCTTGTTGCTAATACTGGAGTACCGTTTTAGATGATTGCAACCTCTTCTGTGAAGGATGTGGTTATTAGGATCCAGACTGATAGGACTCTGTGACTTTGGACATAGAAACAGGGCAACACTTCACCCAGCAGAGCATTCACCAAGAGAAATCATAGAATCATAAAATAGTTTGAGTTAGAAGGGACCTTTAAAACTCATCTGGTCCACCCCCCATGCAATAGGCAGAGCCATCTTCAACCAGGCCAAGTGGTTCAGAGCTCCATTCAACCTGACCTTAAAAGTTTCCAGTGATATCAATCACTTCTCTGGGCAATCTGTTCCAGTGGTTCACCGCCCTCATTATAAAAAACTTCTTTCTTGTATCTAGTCTGAATCTACCCTCTTTTAGTTTAAAACCATTATCCCTTGTCCTATCACTACAAGCCCTCTTGAAAAGTCTCTCCCATCTTTCTAATAAGCCTCCTGTACACACTGAAAAGTCAATAAACAGTCTTCCAAGAGCCTTCTCCAAGCTAAATAACCCCAACTATCTCAGTCTTTCCTCACTGGAGAGAGATGTTCCACTCCTCTGACCATTTCTGTGGCCCTCCTATGGACCTGCTTCATGTCTTTTTTGTGCTAAGAGAAAAATCTGCTATGAAGAGAAGACTAGTGCTCTGTTATATTTTACTGCTAGTCCTGTTTGTGCAGTGGACTTCTTGTCCCTTTGGAATCTATTCCAAACCTAAAAGTTCTAGCAATGTTTTTAAGCAGACTACAGTGAAAACATAATGAAAGTTGCTCTAGGCTTGATGGGTACCCGCAGGAGTTGTAGCAACTCTTCCTACAGCTGAGCAGATGAAAGGAAATGAAGAAAATGAGCTGTGTTTCCCTGCATGCCTTACTGATAACTCCTGCTCTCAGATTTAGTGAGAAGTTGCGAGCTCAAAAGGCAGCAGTCGTGGACCTTACTGTTCATGTGAGATACAAGAAAAATGAGTGATATTATCTTATCTTAATCCACACTATTAAGTCAGTCAGGATGCCTGAACTCTGCACCACCAGCAGCAAGAGGACAGAGAGACAGCTGGCATAAAATGATCAACTCTGAAGGATTCCAGATGCTGCCTCTTCTTCTCCCAGCCCCACAATCCTCTCTGCTGTTCCTCTGTTTCAACAGGAGGGTGTAGGAAAGAAAAAGGGCTCACTCATAATCAGCAAGGGCATTAACATTTACAGGAACCTCACTTTTCTAGAGCTGAGTCACTTGGCTGAGTAACTGTACAAGTCTTTTTAGACTGTAGATCATGCATTTTTTTAGCATCTGAAAGAAAATTAGTAGACAAAACAGTTATTTTTAGTATTGGTTTGATTGTGGGCCTGTCAACCTTTGGTGATGCATCTCTTTTATCAAGCTGCCACAATACCTTGTTTTGTTTTCAGAGCAAAGTTTGATTAAAGACCAATTTCAGAAAAGTTACTCACTGTGGGCGTTAATTAGTGCTTCCTGGCCTCTGCGGGGTTTATCTTATGATCTGTTTCACTTACTAAACCCTGTAATTCAATTTACATGAAGATGGGAATGAACCAACCCCCTTCTATTCTTCTGAAAGCTTCTGTTTAACTCAGTCCTGAAAGAACCTCTCTCCTATCATTCCCGAATAAGGAATTCTAATTTCTAGCCTTTTAAAATCAAAATTAAAGCAATACTTCACATCTGTAAAGACTTTTCAACTAATGAACTGAGAAAGAGCTTCAGAAGGGGGTAAGTAAACTTTAGGACGCCTTTGCTTCTAAATAGTGTTTTCAGTGGTGCCCAAGTATACTGTGCATCTTAGGAAAAACTGGTAAACATCTTTTTCTCTTCCTCTGCATCTTTCCAGGAGTGGAGCATTGTCATTCTGTAAGAGAAGGTCACTAGCATTGCTCTCCTCCTCTCTCATTAGCAGACAAGAAAAGCCTTTTGTCTTTCTGAAAGCAAAAGGCCAGGTACTTGGTCAAAAATATTAAGAAGGTGGTTGATGACTAAAGACTTAATAGTACTGGCAGGTAAAAAGTAGCAGATGGAAGTGAAATTTATAATATAATATAGGTAAAATTAGGAACTTCTGAATAAAATGAAAGAAAAGAAAATGCTGTTGGGGTACTATACAAATACAAGCAGACCAAAGAAAAAAAACCCGAAAAAGTCCAAAGGAAAAGCTGACTCAGGCACATTGACTATTTGAAACTAGGTTGAATAAAACATGAAACCAGTACTAAAGAGAGCAAACCTGTGAAAGAGAAGATGACCTAAAATGGTCTTTTTTTTTTAGTGCACAGCCTGCACAAGAAAACTGAGGCTGGATGAGGCAACATATTCAAGCAGAGTTCATGGACACTACCATCTTAAAACATCCTCTTCCAAGTATACATTCTCTTGTGAACTTCCTCCCAGATTCTGAAACCTAAAGTTCATCTTAGGTATAGTACGGACTTAGGCTGGTAGGGATGCTTCCTGAAGTTGTACAGTGTGACTGATACACCAGAAATGCTGAGAAGGAAAGCAAATAAGGCAATGATAATCATAAAATATATGACTATTTGCAACAATTAAAATTTCAGACCCAAATGCCATCCCTAAAACAGCTATAAGCCACCCAACTCTCTCTGGGTATACAGAAGTTACCTTCCAAAGTGCACACGGTACCAGTCCAATCAGGTATGTTATCATGCACATCAACGGCAAGTTACAGAAATAAATGTGACTCTTTTAAAGATAAACAAATGTTGCTGAACTCCTCTGTGTATTAGTTAGGGCTGTTTCTCAATAGAAAGAATTAAGATTTGGCTTCCATAATAATTCGTTCAAGCTGCTGGCTACAGCTTAGAAAATAGCAGAACACGAAAACTTATCGCTGTGTGTTTTCCAATGTTCTGTTTTTAGTCATGTCCTATATACAGATTGAGAATCAGCCTATACAAGGTTATAAATGTGCACTTTTGTTTAAAATGTCATTAGCCTTCTGCACCAAATAAAGAAACACTTAAGCATGCCCTTCCAATACTCACAGTGAGGTCTAAATATAATTTCAAAAAGAACGGAGGACTGAACTTTCCAAGTACAATCACTCAGAGAAGAACTTCGGCTTTTTCTAAAACCGTGACAGAGTGCAAAGATCACGAGCCTGTTTTCTCTGTGTGCTATCCTTCAACCCTGTAACGATCCAATCTCTTCATGGGGTGGATGGTTATTGAATTTGTATGCCAGCTGTGTCCAGAATCTCTGGGGAGGATGGGCTGTAATGACACCAAGCAGGGATGAGTTATGAATGGAGACTGATTATTACAAACATAGGAAGCAGTAAGGACCCATTTTTCAGGAGGCATTTAAGAATGTGCTTCACAGTATGTGCATGTACTTGTTCACTCATATAGTCTCACCTGAATGTGCCTATGTGGGCAGATAGAACCACAGGATTCACTAGAGACTCGCACACATGTTTTTGTTGTACTCTAAATCAGATAAACATGTACTTTATTTTTTTTTTTTCCAGATTAGTTGAAAACTTGGTGTGAAAATGATCAACTGCAACAGCACCTGTGCAGTAATTATGGAACTTGGTTTTTCACCCTTTGGTCACATTACAGCTACTGACTCTTGGCCCATAGTCCAGGAGCACGAGATAGGCAGATTTGCAAGCTGTAGGACAGTTGGTTGCTGTGCCCTCCAGGTAGGGCTGGGGACACTGGTGGGGCAGCGTGTGTGGGAAGCCCGGCTGTGCCTGTTGGTAATGCAAGAACTTTTATCTCTAGGGCCTGTCAATCTGGCACCTTTCACAAGTGTTAAATTCACTTAAGTATATTTTTTAAGAAGCTGTCATGAGACATACTGAAGCAAATATGTCCTTCGGTGGTTACACATGGACTAAGTTGTAACAATGTTTGTTAAGTGCTTTGACATCCCCAAGTGCTATGTTTGGTACAGCTTCCACATTTGTTCGTTTATTCAAGTCTGCTAAATAGTCTTCAAAGCCAGTGGGTTAAAGAAATACCTGACTGGACACAGTGCATCCAAAAGGCTGGACCACAAAGAGATGTTTATATAACTAGAGGACACCACATACATCTGCTGGTAGGAGAATTTAGTCTACAAATAATAGAAAAGCTTTCTAAAAGATGTTGTGGTAAGCATCTTTTGACTGGGTGCAGAGAAGATCAGGTGGTACTTGCTTTATGTCAAGTTAAGCTGTGATCATTTAAAATAATATTGGTGGAATAATTGTTTTCAGTTTCTAGGCCAGATTCTCAACAACTATAAATTGTAGGTATGCTAATTTACACCTGCTGAGGAGCTTGCATGGTAGATTACACATTTATATATAGTATCATGTGCAAACTAATGAGGTTATTTCTAATGTTTACCATTGTAAAGAACTCTGAAACTTTAAATCAATCTCCTGCACTAATGTAAACAGTGTATTCTAACAGAAACAGATAAAAGTGCACCGAACATGTTAAATACATTATTAGGTCGATGAAGATCATTCATATTGATCCAGGTCTGGCTTCACAGCAGTTTAATCAAAGCTGCCTGGAAGATATAACAGAGTGGTCATGGCATTCACTGCCTTTTGTGCTGAGTGAGTCAACAATTGACTAAAATTTCATTAGTGCAGCAACTGATAACTTATGCAAAATTAGCAAGGGCAGGCTAAAACGAAGGGTAGACCAGTATTTAGAGGTGGAACAAAACTCAGCTTCTGTTTTAATGGGGAAATTGTGCTGCCAGAGGTTGCTGATGATCCACCCAGAAATTTGTGGGCTCTTGATAGCCACACTACTTACTTCCCCTTGATCTGGCAGATTTACATTAATTGGATTTTTATCCTGTATGGCAGTGACCCAAGATATCAGTACCCTCTTACTCCCTACAGCCAAGGAACAAAAAGAGAGAGATGAAAGTCTTTTGTTCCTTCTCATGGCCTCCAAGGATGACAAATAAATCTCAGTGCTAGTGCTTCCTATGTAATATGAGCTCATAGTTTGTTACGGAATTGGGAACGGGAGGCTTGGGAGAGTCATTCAGCTGTGTCAACCAACAGCAAAATGAAACAAAAAGGGTCTGTAACCTGGCCACATAGCGATCTGAGCTGCAAGTCATTTTTGCTCTAACTTGAAGTTATTAATAGCATAATTTACAAAAGCCTTCAGCAAGACTTACGTGTCATTTTATCGGGCACTAAATAAACACTAAATAACCGACAAAGTCTACCACCAACAGTTTACCACCAACACAAAAAACCTGAGAGCTGAAAAAGGAATATAGGACAGGTAGGAAACTGAGCCATAGAAAACAATGGAAGAATTACATGATTTGTTGAGGTAATTTGTAGAAAAGCCAACAACTGACCCCAAATTCTGACCCAGCATACACGCCTTCTCATGACAGCATACCACAGTGAGGACACTTACAAACTATAATACAGTGGCAAAGAACTGAATCATCCTTTTGCTTGGGCTGCTCTTGGATCTCTGGAAATTAAAATCACAGTCCCAGAAGAGCAGTGCTGCACACCTTCCACCTGCTCTGTTGTTAAACAACTTCACTGCCTGGAGGCCTCTGCTCTTCTTCCACCATCAACAGGTGGAGTTATTTACAGGTCATTTGAAAGTTACCTGTGGACTTTATGACAAAACAGTCTATTATATCTGTCATAAGGCTATACATCTAACTGTATTATGATTTCTTACTAACACTGCTATATATTTTATATCATGGTGTATCACAAAAGTCTTCTAAATGAAGTTAAATTATCACACAGATATATGTATTTTAAAAAAAGAAGATTGTTTCTTCACCAAAATACATTGTCTCAAACATCTGGTTTTTTTTAAAAAAAACAAACCAAAACTTTTGTAGAATGCCTTTTGTGATTACACAAATGGCAGTGCTTTCTGTAACTCTTACATTTTGTGTGATAGGTAAAGTGCACAGCATAACCCAGCAGTAAATGGAAGAGCTGCCCAGATCTGGGCAGTTGCTTAGAGGTTTCAGGTTCACCCAGGTGGATCAGCCCCCAGACCCGTCAGGTGGGCCAGGACTCACAGGCAACCAGTTAGTCAGCAGCACTGACAGCTCCTCTGCTGGATCACTGGTTCTTTTGACAGGAATTTCTGCTTCTGGAGCCTTAAGCTACATCTCTGTTAAGAACTACTTTAGCTCAAAGAGATACTGGATTAATGAAATTGAAAATGCTCAGAAGAAAAATGTATGTGGTGCTTTAACCACTTTTAAGAAATGTGAAGTGCAAGTGATGGAAGGGTGACCTTTATCTTTTCCACTAACAGAATCCCAGCCTATCAGGCACAGTGAGAACATAATTTATCCTTGTGCTTCGTTCTGTTTAAAGGTGCGATCTTTAAACAGCATGAGATCTGGTTTTAACAATTTTGCAGTACAGGTAGAGAGAAATAAATTGTTTAAAAGAGATGTCAGTTTTAAAGTAAGCTAAGAGGCCCACACAGCCCTCTCTTTGGTCAACACTGATACTTTATGTCTTGGGCCTTAATTTGTTCAGGGAATGTCATACCTGGAGCATCATCACTAGAGTGGTCTTACCAGTATTTTCTACTCTACATTAGCTGAATGAGTTGGCTGTTCTTTTTAAAAGGCTTCTCTTGCAAGGTGGTTTTTCAATTACACCACTGCTAGGAAGATTCATTAGAATGAGGACATCACCTCCTCTTCTCTTTTGCACAAAGCCCATTTTGGTAGAAAGGAAGGCAACAAAATATGCTCTGCCTAACTGAATTTCTGTCAAATCACTCTGCAGGGCAAAGAAAACTCATCGGCAACCTGCCACAAGAACACCTGGGGTCATTAGAAGTCCCAAAAAATCTGGTAAGATCAAAAGGTGAAACAGGAAAATACTAAAGGAGGAGAATGATTACTATTATTAATCATCATCATTTAATCATTTTCATTTTTTACTTACCAAGAGCAAAGAAGCAGAATAAAGGAAAATTAAATGGTTCTTATCATTTATTGTCAGAACTTCATGCTAAATATATTTGTTTCCCTTTGTAGTTACTAATTTTGGTAAATCTAGCACTTTCAAATGCTACTAATATAAATACAGCCAGATTCAAAGTTATGGGTACATCTCTTTAGTAAAGCACAGCACTAAAGAATAAAATGATATTCTACTTGCTTAAAATAAAAAGTTGGTTATTCGTTTCCATCAGAATTCTAGCTTTCCCTCAGGGGAAATCTGGAAGTTTAAAATACACTGATCCTTTGCTTTGTCACAATTCTCTCTTTTTGACCTCAGATATTTTTTCTCTGCTATCACATTTTTGCTGATTTGTTTTTAAATTATAAATCTGATTTTAGATTCACTTTTCTTAAACCACTTGCTACAATTCTTTACAAAAATCTACATGCAGTCATTCTTAAGGCCAACCAAGGATTTACAATATACTAAACTGGGCAAAAATTCTGTAGTAATCAGCACAATATATTTTATACTCCATCACAATAATTTTTTCTGTCTCCACATCGATATAACTTTTTCTGCTTTTTACAATGGTTTACAACTTAAATAATTTAATACAACAGTTGTTATATTTTTATTGCAAGCTTATAAAACTTGCACGGTAAGTCTCTTGCATGCAATATATTAAATAAAGAAATGACAGAGAAGAAGGGGAGCTGATGATTACTAAAACTGTAATTCAGGTTCTGAATGTGTCATAAAATGCTTCTGGCTCACTTGCGTTCTGCACATGTTGTCAAAGTTCCTCAGATGAACCACCTCTTCATATTCAGTTCTCCTTACCTGTTACTCCAACGCTTATATAGGTAAAACAATTATTTCACATTTCAGTCAATGCATTGATGAAGAGATGGTCAAGAGAAAGGACCCAGCATAAAGATCCAAGGGGCAGGAATGCCATTGCCAGCTCTGCCACTGAGTTGCTGGAAGACCCTGGGCAATTTATTTGGCTTGAACGTGTACAGAGTTATGCTTTATTTAATTTTGCAAAAGCTTCAGTGGTATATAGACACGCTCCTTAAGTGTAAGGCAGGACCTTTCTGTCTCATTTTTGTGTTTCTAAGCAACTGAAATACTTGATCATTCGTAAAATAAAACTCCAGATTTCATACTTCCATTTTGTAGAATAAAAAAAGTACTTTCCTGTCTTTGTGAAATGCTTTGAGATCGCTTGATGAATAATTGTTACTGCTTTAGTATATCTGAGAGCTTATGTAAAAGATGCTGCTTCAATAAGACTCTTTTAAATTATGTTTTACATTAGAGAACCACTTTAAATACTTTTACAGACACAGTTCTGTCCATGTCTACAAAGTAGGTCACTGTATATACTGTATATCCACAAGAACATATAAGTCTTCTACTTCTAAAACCCCTTTGCTGATAGCTTACATAAAAATAATAAATAGTGATCTAAATTTATGTCAGAAGTAAATTTTACTTGGAAATGCTACACGTATTTCTATTTCAATTTCCATCTTTCTATTTCTGTAACTATTCACATTTTTGAAACTCAGGATAAAAATTTAAACTATCTGTTGTACAGATTCTAAGGCAAGGCTTGATAAAAATATCCAGAAGATATTTCTGATGGCTTGGCTCAAGAATACATAATTAATTCCCGTAAACCACTTAACTGTGTAGTCTTAATGTTGCTAATAAAAAGACTCTTTGTCTAGATGATTAAGATTTCTTAGTAGAAAGGCTTGTGGCCTCTAAGAGATACAACATACCTGAGAAAGAAACTTACAAACTTTTGTTTTTGTAGAAAAATATGGTAAGAGTGCAGATATATGAAGATTAATTTCTGAATTGTGTTGCTATGATTTCAGCCCTTGCCTACATGAATCATTCACTTTGCAGGGTGAAGAAACACAGATGCCTGCATACTCTCTGAGGTCTTTGGTTTTTGCTTGATGCTTGTGATGCTTGTTTTGCTTGATGCAATGTGAAAATGAATAACGGAAATAAAATCAGCATTGAACTCCTAGATTAAGCAGCAAGATTGTTTTTCCCTAAAAATATAAAGCAAAAAATAAAACTCGGAAGACAGGTATGCTTGTGGACTTGAACAAGTTCAAGGAAAGCACCTAGAGGATTGCAACTCAATTTTTTTTTGATTGTTACCTTTTTCCTTCTCTTTAAATATCTTAGCTATTTTGTTTACCTTTGTATGTTTGCAATTATAAAGGAAATTAGGTCAAGTCACCTGTATTATGTGATGGATTTTAAGAACGAGATTAAGCTCCCCGACTCACTCCACCCAAGATGGATGCATGCTCAATCAATTGAATGGTATGTGAGAATTGATGAAAAATGTGCTGCATGTAGTGTTCTAATTTCTATTTATTGCCTATCAAACCAGAAATCTACTCACCAGAACACTGTTTTCAGTAGAATGAGACAAACTGTGGATCCTTTGCAAGGTATTTAATAAGGGTGGGCATACTAGGAATAAATCATTTGGAAGGCAGGAAAAACTTCTAAGTAACAAACAAGAAAGCATCCTTGTAATCTGAATCATTAACTCCTTAGTGCCAGCCTAAACAGATGAATCAAGATCACAAAAGGTCTAAAGAATGAGCTAACTTCCATATGGAAATGTCTAGAAGTCATCCATTACTATTGCTGCTTTTCCATATAGCAGACACTGAAATCAATATGCTGCATTGGTTCAGTAAATTTGTCTCTTAACAAGTTAATAAAACAGTGATCCCCACATAGTCTTTCCATCAAACTTTCATAGAAAAAAATGAGAATATTAAATGTGCTAAGATAGGGAAGATCTGCTCCATTTGCTCTGCAATGATAATCTTTTACAAAAGAGGATTTTTATTATTAATTCTTTGCCTTCTGGGGATATTATAATTTCCTAGAATGTAAAAATGCCTTAAGCACAGCAATTTGCTGAGCTAGACTGAATTTCAGGATGTTTCAAATGAGCGGATAAACAACTGCATAATAAGCAATTATTAGATCAAGACTGTACATTACAGATATAGCAGTGAACCAGCCAATGGACAAGCAAGTTGCAGATACTGTTTTTAAAACTAAGAGTTAGTGATGCTTTGACGTGCATCATAACATTTCTGTTAAGAATTAAATACCCTACTGCTTATTTTTTCTTTAGAAATGCAGATTATTCTTTCAATCAAATCCTTGGGGTCTTAATCATTGGACACATCCCTCTGCATATGAATAATAAGGAGTTTACAGGCTGAATATAACTCGTGCGCTAAAAGTGATTAGACTGAATTTTTTTCCAATTAAATAGTTACAAATCAATTGTATAGGCATGTTAAAACCTAGTATATTCTCAAGCCTTGAATTCTGCAGCTCCTTAATGAAATATATTATTTTATTTTACTAAATAAAGAGTCAGATACACTGTAGAAAAGTCAAGTTGAAATTAATGTAATTTATACTGCTACCACATTTTCAGGACCTGGATATTTTTTACTTATACACAATTTTGTCAAGCAGTCAGAATGGCTGGGAAATGTGGCAGCTAGATGAGAAACATAACACTTAGGCTGTTTGAGATGCAGAATAAAGTTATTAGCTGAGCTTTTCTCTAAAAGAATCAGACATGGAACAGTAAGAAGGGCTGATATCTATAGCGACAGCTTCAGGTTTCAGCACAGATCTACCAAAATGATATGTCCATTGAAATGAATGACACAATTCCCGCTATTCAAAACTACTGTTTTAGTTCTGACTTGATTGCATCTATGAGGACTACGTTAAAAGAATTTACAGTGGTTCATTAGTAAAAGCCATGAGGGTTACAAACACCATTTGTAAAATAGGAAAATTCAAATTCAAAAGCAGTGGTTTGCAAAAAAATCAGATTTTGTTTTAAATTTAGGATGGAATTATTCTTATGTAATTTAACGGTTTACAAGCTAGACATCTGATGAAAAACAGCCTTCTGTTCCAAGAGATTATTAATCCCATTTCAAAATAGGATGAAGGGTCCCTTGGAGGTGTCTGTCAGCCAGCACAAAGAACCTAGGTCATCAGGTTAAACAAAACAGTTAACTTCTTTTAGGCAGTTAGACAAAATTGATCTTATCTAAGATGTCCAGGCAACTGTGAATTGCATCACTCTTTTTTATAACAGCAACAAGGAATTTAAATAGGCCTCTGGTTAAATGAGTTATCATTTTAAACAACTTCATTGCACAAGGACACTTACAAACTGGTCAGCACATTAAATGGTCAGCTAATCCTTCGCATTTCAAATTCTCCTGGAATGGTTTGCCAGTCTAAAAAGACCAGCTTCAAGTGGAAATTTAACTGATGTACATAAAAGACAGTAAAGCTGAAATGCAGCAGTTGTAACAGCAGAACGATTTAGACATTATTTAGAGACGTTACAATCTCTTCGTCTAGTAAACTTTTCCTTGTCACTCCCATTGCTCAGAAGAGTTTAATTTTAAAAAGATGCAGAATACGGAAGTTTGCCACTTGGTAATTCTGGCTTGGAAGATGTTTTAAAGGAAATAGACTAGAAGCAGGTATAATCAGAAAAGCAACAATACAAACTGGAAGCTTCTTACTCAGATCTGCTGCTTTGTAGTCTGCATTTCCTCTTATGGTTGAAACTGTGAGAACATTTCAAAACCCTTATGAAAGGGACTAGTCTTCAAATCTATCACGGCTGCAGGGCTAAATTTAGACTTTAGGCCAAGCTTAATTTTAAGTGTTGGAAATGAAGAAGCTTTCTCTGACAGGTTAATTAAAATAAAGGAAGCTATTTAAATCCGCCCAAGGATATGCATGTCACTGGCAGTCTTAGTGGTGACATTTGGTGGGCAATGTGTAGCTGACGTAGTTAAATGGATGCACCACAGAAAGCAATTTTTTATGGAGCAAGCACTTCATACACACACTGTTAGGTAAGATAAATGCACATACATTTAGCCCTAAAGAACCAAATTTAGCTAAGACTAATATATTGGTTCTGCTCTAGCTAATGCAATTATTAATAAAGGGTCACCAAGTAAACCTTTGTGTGCTTTGGTGAAAGCAAGAGGCACTAACTCACAGTGATATATTTCCCTATATTTGTAGGATTGCTGGCACAGAACCTTGTTAGACATTGCAGAGAGGGGAGGTGGGGAAAGGATTTTGGTGGAAGAGGTTGCCACTTGTGTTCTGGGGTTGAGCTAAAGAGTTTTAAATGCACAAATAGCAGCAGCATGACTGCAGAGGTCATGCTTGAAGCCTACAGGGATGTTGTGGAAGAGTGCTAAAGAAAAGACATTCATGCAGCAAACCACTGAATCTCTGGACCGGGGACACTTGTAGGTGGATCATTGTGACCTGCATGGTTTAGAGAGCTCTCTTCTTTCACACATACTGTCCTCCATAGGGATGGGATTCTGTGGTGCTGATTTTAATGCTGAACATGTTAATCTGTTTTTGACAAAAAACTAATCAAGAAAAGCAATGCAAGAAATATTTTAAATTTGGAACATGATTAAAGAAAATAATTCCCACTCGATTCAAAATCAATGGTAAAACTAGTAATTTCAGTGAGGTCATCATGACACCAAGACCACGTGATAAGGTTTTAGGAAGCACTGAAAAAAACAAATACACCTAATAAAGATGACAGTTTGGCCTAAGTGACCCACTAGCTTGTCCAGCCCATAACCCTGCCTCAGACTGTACAAAGTGCTGTGGAGAGGCACTGCATGGGACAGTATAGAGATGCTGACAACTCTGAATGTTTTTGGGCACTATACCATCACAGACATAGCTGTAATTACCTAGAAGAAGCAACTGTATTAGCTGGTGGGACATAAAAAAGTTAACCTCACATAGCCACCTGTGTTAAGAGATTGAAATAGGACCTACCCAGCTGGTAGCCTTTGTTTTTTCTTCTGATTTTGGTTCAAAATTAAATAACCATCAATTAGAATCAGGTCTTTCAATTGATATAGTTCTCTGTTTCTTTTTAAATCAATGAACATTTCTTCTAGATAACGTCAGCCAGTCAGAGCACGGCAAAGCAAAGCTATCCTGCCTTAAGGTAACTCCAGGAAAGGTATCATTAATGTTAAAGTAAATCCATGAAATTTTGCATAAAGGCCCAATATTAACTATTTGCTTGTTATTAATATGAAAAAGAAATTATCACTTGCTTATATACGTACAGAATAGTGTCAGAAATAAAAGATGCCTGAATGTTGACAATTATGTGCCTTCTCAACTAGGACTTACTACTTGGTAGAAATTAAATGTTTTTAGCAAGAGCCATTTTTCAATTTTTATACTACACTATGTTTGACACACCTGTACTAGGAAGGATAATGGAATAGACTTTAACATTAGTTCTGACAGCAAGATCTAGATATATGCAATACAATCACATCAGTGACTTTTGATAATGCTCCTCTGGTTACACTACTGTTGTTATGAATTCTTAGAGCACAGCCTATGCAATTCCACATTCCTGGTACTCTTCCATGAATTTGACTACAGGTCATGTGCATATATTGCTGGTGATTTACTTGCAAAATTAGTCTTATCTATGCAACAATTGACAAGTCTGGCCTAAAGCCACAGTATTCTCGAAAGTGCCTAATTTTTGTCTTTAGTCTTTATCACAGCCACTAAAACAATTTTAATAAGCAAGGCTTAGTTCTCTCATAGTAAGAGTAGACTATATCTTTGTTTATCTGTAGTTTCATTTACACGGTATTGAAGCTCCTGTTACCATGTGACAGGTCAGTGTCTACCACACTGAGCACAGATTTACCCATATTGTGTAAGCTAGCACCTTTTACTGCTCAGCAGTGTGTCAGCTCAGTAGAATGAAATATTTTCTATTGCAAACATGTTGTTGAAAACCAGATCAAACTCCTGAATCCAAGCTGTCAGAAGAAAAATGAAATACCCAGTGTGGTCCATGGCACAACACACAGAACCAGTAATAATTTAACTTTTGCAGGACAAGCTGATGTCTTTAATTTCTGTATCAGTTGTTTTTCAGTTTACTGTTCTAACATTAGAGCAGTACATTTTTACAGGTGATATGTTGGAAAGGATACTGTGATTTGGTGCAGGTTTTTGTTTTTTTCAGCAATACTTTTCATCTCTAAAGTTTGAAAAGGAAGGCAGCTTGTCAGGAAAGTACCACTAGTTTAAAATGGCCATTATACATCAGATTTGTCTTGTTCTGACTTTCCCTTTTCAATTTTATGCAATGGCCAGTGGAATTTCTCTCATCTCTCATAAGCATTTCCTGTCTTAGATCCTGGCCACCATTTCTCTCCAAACAGAGTAGGCTCTCCTGTGAGGAATAATAAGCCACATTAGTTTTGGAACCACTTTAATTAAGTAAGGTACTAGCCAGAATTTTCTGAAGGTGATGAGTAGTTTAAAAGGAGAAGGAAGGAGTATAGTCCTCAAGAAATAATTTGTTCAAGAAAACACTTGCTTTCCTGAGTGACTTTATGTAAATCAGCATCAATATAGTGCATGGGATTATTTTATGATTGTATGACGGTTCACTATATGGACTTCAGCCATTTGTGAGCTTCCTTTCGAACATTAAGGAAAAGAAAAGTACTTTCTTTCCCAGGCTTTTTGAAAGACACTGGTTAAACAGAGACCAGTTCCTTCCTGATGATTACAAATTGTTTGACACCAAGTCACCTCCTTGCCTTCTGTGTCTCAGTGCATTCTTATTACCCACTGTCACAGACTATTATTTGAAGGAGGAGAAAGCTCAGTTTAATAATTTAAAAAATAACAAATAAAATCAGAGACACTAAATAGCCATAGGCACTACCCCAAACTTTAATGTCAGGAGCAAAACATGTTCTTCATATAAGCTTTTAATTACTAATTCACAGATTATTAGTAAGTTCATTACTTACTGAGCAAAATTAACTTGTGGTAACCTTTAATGCTATCATTCATTTTTTATAGCAAACATGTATGCTCCAAATCCGAAACACACTTAAAAATTTCAATAGCACATCTCTCTTCATCATACTCTGTGGTCACAGCACAAATGAAAATATATTTAATTGAACAGTATCTATAAGTAACAGTGCAATTTGTCACCAAAAGATAAGATAATACCTATACAATGAAAATACAAAGGCACCAAGCCAAGAACACAGATTTGTCAGACCGATGCTGATAAAAACCAAACTTAGTGTGTTTCAGAACAGGCAGCATATATCTTTTTTCTTTAAAGCAAAAGGAATTCAAAGAATAGTGTTAAGGTCTGGTTCAGAAATATAAGCTGACAGCAAATTATGTATCAAGTTTAATTAGAGAACCTATGGTAACTCAAACTGTATACGGGGAAAAAAAAAAGATTAGATCTGAAAAGACCCATTAGTGTAAATATGACACTATTTTCTTTAAAAGATGGTATGACCTGATGAAAATCCTGACTCCATAAAAGCTGAAGGAAGTTTTGCCACCAACTTATGTGGAGCCAGGATTTTATGAACTGTATGTTCATTTGCACCTGTTTACATTGTCTGCTTTTTATGTCTTTTGGCATTTTGGAATCTGCACTCCTGTACAGAAGGAGAGTAGGCTTGAGAAAGTATTTGGCTAGAATTCAAGAGACAAAAGTTCAATTTCTGTCACAGGCTTACTGAGAAAACGTGAGTAAGTCACTACCTCCTTCCCTTGTCTCCAGTTTACTTCTCAGTAAAATTCAGGTGATGAAACTAAACTCCTTTCTAAGGTCTCCTGAGATCAAAATATAAAAAGTACTACAGCTAGGAATATTTTTTATTTTTCATCACTAAAACTGCTGCTTACAAAATTCCAACAAGACATAAGTGTGATACCTCTGAAGGCACAAGATGAAAAACATAACTGGAAGCTTCTGTTTCTTAGTGACAATATGTAAGAAAGAAAAACTAGCTTTTAAGTTGGTAATAATGGTATATATTAGAAACATTTTTATGTAAATACATGACTACTAAAGAACCCATTGAGGAATAAAATTGGAAATCCACAATAGAATTAATGTGTTTATTAGAAATAAGTCAGAATAGTGGAATCACTGCTTCCAGGTAATTCTTTGCTACAGTAAGCTGTATATTACCCTGGAAATGACACTAAAGCTGGTGAATTTAATGAATTTTCAACAAGCTCTGCATGGACAGAACACTGAGAATGTTGACAGTCTTTCTTTAATTGCTAACAGTTTGAACTTACTCCAGTAGTTATAATTTTTTGGTCCACAGCCTGCAGAATGGCTGTGAACTATCTGGCCTTTCATTTTAGCTTCAATCTTGCAATGAAATCTATGTGAAAGGTTCCCGGGGGCTACAAATTCTATCCACTTCAACAGAAGGTCATGATTATGCTTTTAGGGACAATAAAACGTTTTAGCAAATTTTAGACGAATTCTATTTCTTTCCTGTTCATTACTTGACTTTTTATGAGTTTTATCTAACATAAACTCTGTGATCCATAAAGAAGACAAGCAACAACAATCACAGTCAAAGAGCTTTAAGTCAACCTAGTGAACTAGTCAGCTCCAGTTCACAGCTACAGGATGAAGCTTGGGGATGATCAAGAAAGTCACCTCAAACACCAGATTAAAACACCCGTAGGAGCTTTAAGATCATGCAACAGATTAATGAAGTTAATGCAATTAATTCCAAACATGCAGAAATGTTTAGCCTTTAGGAGGAGATAAAATATTCATATCTGGTCAAAGGCTGTTTATCAAATGAGCTAACGTGGAATTGTCACTTTGCAAATTTAATACAACTAGTAAAACTAACAAGTATTGCTGCAGGAACACCAGCAGTTGTTTTACAAAATATTTATTAAGGATTATAGTGTGTCTGTGAGTCTGGTTTTTAGCAATGGTGAACAATTTGGCAGAAGGGTTGTTCCCTGAGAACTGTATCAAGAGCCCCAGTGTTGAATCTGATCATTCGAGATGCAAAATGTACTTGTCCTCAGTTTCCTGTATTGCAATTTAACTTGCAACTATATGAAAATCAAGTAGAGTTGTTTAGTTCTTATACAATTTAGCCTTTGCAAGGAAAATTATGCATCTCCCATTAGTTTCCTGTGAGGCAACGGATGGAAGAATAATAGATGAGTTACGGTCTGTGAAGTACAATATCAGCAGTATAGGGGCAACATTTGCTTTCTCTGTCTTGTACAGTCTCTCCAACATAGAATTCTGGTACATGGAAAAATGAGTTTGGAGACCCCATAGCAGCTATTGCTGTGCTGTTCCCACTTTAGACAGAACACTTCAAATGCAGCACCTGAAAACTAAGAAGCAGCCAAGATGAGTTTGCAGAGTTGCAATCAGATTCAAATAACATTTTGGATGAAAACTGAAGTATAACATCTTTTAGATATACTTCATAATGCTAGAAACTTCAAATGGCCTCCAAAAACACTGAGCCTGAATCCTAGCTTAGAAAAAAATACCTGAAATTTCTTAAAATGCCAGGAAGAAAGTGACTGCAGGCTGCTTAGGCAAATAAGGAACACATGAAAAACCCAGAAAATGTTAAGTAGTTCAGCCAGACAAAGGCAAAAAAGAAAAGCTTAGTACTCAAGCTAAATATAACCACAAAGGGCTTATATTTACCTACCTAAAACCATGGTTAAAACAGCATGAAGGAAAAGAAGTCTGTACTTCAAAATATGTTCTCTACTCGAAGATGATATTAGGATCAGATGACTGACAAGGGGAAACTTTTCTTGGAAGAGACTGGAGAGCAAGAGGATATTCATGTGCATATAGATATACATATATATGAATATATGCTTTTTTTTAACTTGTAAGACTGTTCCTACCTCTTCATGTCTAGTCTAATATTCCAAGCTGGGATAAATCAAACTGACTCATATAATAACATGATGAAATATTATATAATAATTTTAGCATCTTTCAAAATACCTGGCTTCACATATTTTTTCCAGTAGTGTTATAAAAAATTAAATTTCTATCAATAATTACAAGTAGAGTGTTTAAAATGCTATTTAAGCTTTAGTAATAGCCATATCTTAAACTTGTACATTTTAAGTCTGTAAATGTTATTTTACTGTAGTGTCATGTCGAACTTAAAAGTAGATGAGGAGTTTTGTATTAAAAAAGTGGATTATTGACAGTGAAGAATTTGCTGTAGGTTATCTTAGATTTTTAAAAGGAAGAAAATGATACAGTCTAAATTAAGTTTCTCCCAAGCATCTACTCTTATTCATCTACCTATACTCTATGTCTGTATCAAGACAGGCGATTGAATGTCAGCATTCACTAAATTTTAAAAAAATGTATCATACAGACATAAGCAGCACAGAAATCCCCCCCTACTATGTTTCTAAACAAGAAAAGGAGACTATTTTATGCACATTACTGTGGCATGGAAGCTGATAATTTTGATAATAATCAATTACCCAAAATACATTAATTACACAGCATATGTTTCTATATAAATTCTATTTGTATGTATAAATTGTGCTTATGTGGACAATGCAAAATTTTTACATTTGATTTTATTTTCTGATCCTCACTTCTGATTTAATGTAGTTATCACAGTCCTCTGATTATTTAATCCTTAGTTCTTCAGGCCTGTTAAAATTTTTTAAAGTATTTTTATTGTTTCCCAGTCTTTTTATGGGCCCACCTTTAGCAAGGTAATTTAAAAAAGTTTTAAAAAATTAATTTTTTCAGTTCAGAAAAGGAGATAAACATTTATATGAGTGGATTAGGTATATGCATATGTATTGAACTGGTGCCACATTTGCTAGTGCAATTTTCTATAACACATTAATTTATATATCTTAAAAGTAAATGCTATTTCAAATGAGTCAATTTACATGGTCCATGCACACACACATAAAGAATTTATAATGCTGTACATGGTACTGTCATAGTATGCCTGTTCTTTTAAAGCTTTTTCCCTGTTGATGCCAGTATAATCTAATAAAGGATAACATGGTATTTCCTACAGCTCCCAAATACTTTCTTAAGTGTTCAATTTCCTTTTTTATTCTGAAAGGCTTTCTGAAAAGTTTGTAATAATAATTCATGGCCGTTTCATGTCCTAGAGAAATCACTAGGGTTTACATTACAAACCACATTAATTATGAGTGTTTTGCAGTACCTAAAGCATAAGTATGTCTAATCGTACCATCTTGCTGTTCTTAATTGATAACATGTGGTTTAGTATAGGAACTGTGTAAGTAATAATATTATTTCTCAGTTGATTTTATATAAAGTAAAAGGCTAAGTTATCACTGCTATAGATCAAATTTGTGTACCATGAAGTGAACGGACAGAAGCTACTTCGTGTTAAATTTTCAAACTAAAAGGTGATGCATCACCATGAATCCAGGAAAAATGTATTGCATTTCTTTCCTCTTTCTCTCTCCTATTTTGCTACATTTTAAAATGTATATTATGATATCATGAAATCAACGTGAAAGAAGGGTATTCTGTGCAGGACAAAGCCCTGAATAAACATACACCAAGCCCAGCATAGGACTGCTTTTATAAAAGGAAAGACAGTACACCATCCGTAAAACATTAATAAATGAAAGATTATTTGAATTCATGAAAAATTTCTGGTGCTTAAACATAACATAGTTAAGGGGCCACAAGTTCTCTGTGGAATCTGTTGATCTTGCACAAATGTACTGAAGCCATGGACAAACTGCACAAGGTCAGTGACAGAGGGGACAGCAATCCAAGCCTACTCAGTCAATGACAGTGAGCATTTCAAATGGCACTGAGATGTTCTTTAATTGAAAAAAAGCGCCCATTATTGCAAATTAAGAATGAAGTAACTGTGCTGTATAAGGAGAGGAAGGAGAGGTGACACTGTTTTTGTAATATCTCAACAAATTAAACCCAAATTTTGGACTTTATCATGCAAGCTCTGGTCCATCATAATCACTGACTTGAATAATGCTCCAGAAGACGTTCCAGTTTGCTTAGGAATCCTGATAACAACACAAAGCTGAACTTCTCTTCTGAATCAAAGCTGTTCTGCTCTGGCCACTGACTCTACTTCTACCTTAAATGGAGGCCAGCTGTCTCCATGCAGATTCCAATGGCACTACACAGCACTCAGCTCTTCTCAGGGGACACATCAGTACTTCACAGTATCAGGAACCTAAAAAGAATTTTTTTTTTTGTTTTCCAGTATCTCTATTCCTTTCGTTAATACAAAACCTATTCTTTTTTGAAATACTGGCAACAACTAACAGGGTGGATGTGTTGCATTGTCCACGCCCTGTGTGGACTATGTGTGGTCTATCGAGTTTCTTTTGTTTCCATGCCACTATTTTCCTTCTGCAGCAGGGACAAAGAAACATGTGAGTGGCTCCTGATTTAATAAATAATACCCAGTAGAATCCAAGCTGGGAATTTCTGTACACATGTTTTTGCTTACTACTTCTGGCTACCAATCGTGTTCTCAGCACAGAATAATACGTTTTTAAAACAGAAGCTTTGGCTTTATAATCCTGCTTGCTATACTCTGGTTTATGTCAGTCACATCTCCTTTTTCTGTATCAAGAAACTATAGACTGCTGCCTCTTGATTTTTGGCTCACTGTGCCTGCCTTCAAGTTTTACTCTTGTATTTCATGACTCAGGCTGAGACATGATTTATGTGGTCCATAATAAGGAATGAATGGAAGTTAAAAGAAAGGACAAAACCAGGAGACCAAAATGCAAGAGCATAGAAGATCACGCAAGTGGAGCACTTCAAGATGAAGTCTCACATTTTCTATCATCCCTATTGAAAATGAAGCATTAAATTGTGCCTTTGAACCGGGTCAACTGTGCTTAAGTTCTTTCCCATTGATGTTAATAATATAATTTCTGTTAATTTCAATAGGCTGGGATTTCATTCCACCTAAAACCCAAAAGAACAGTAGCTAATGACATATGACTTGATTTTCATAGCTCAGATTCTTAGTATTTGCTGAAAATAAGCTTGAGCTCATTTTATCTGTCTTGACAAATTACACATCAGAGCAGAGACCAGGCTTTGGATGAACTAGAGACTGCAGTCTGTCACTAGAATTATTCTGGTGTAAATGGGCCAAGGTCTTGCCTCTAATTCCATGGCTTCTTCTGGCTGCTGTGTGATGCTCTTCCATCAGCTCTTGGACAGCTTTCATTTGTGTGCCAGAATAATAAACAAGTCTTCCTATGTTTGGGCAATCCTATGCAACTCTTAGTGTCTTGCAGAAAGTGTACTGTTTGCTTTTCTCCTATATGACAGAGTGGGAGGCACTGACTGGATATTTTTGAAATGTGTCTTAGAAGATTAAAATAATCAATTGAGAATCCTAGCCAGCTCAGAGCTAAAAATATACCATCTCTTAGAGCAGATCTATTATAGTATGACATGAATGCACCTTGGAACTGATAAAATCTTGTTATTATAATTGACTGTGAATGAGTATGCTTTAAGTGATGAGAACTCCTGAAAAGCTTTTCAGCCTGTCTGCAGTATATTCACAAAAAGTGAAATGTAAAAACCATGAAAAAATGCAAAAGAATATTGTAAGCACTGTGCTTAACTCCTGCCTAATGCCAAAGTGTTCCTTTCAATTCATACTTGCCAAAGACACTTTCTGAGATGCATCCTATGCTAAACTTATTACAGAATAAGCATTAATTTCTGTGGTGAGGAAGTATTATGCAGCATGGTTTCTATGAAAATGAAATTTTAACACGCTTTAGAAGTTTGCAAAACTCCTGCATAAAGTATTCTCAAACAAGTTAAGCCAAAAATGACAAGCAATGCTTTTAATGAAAGCACTGTTAAACAGCTGAGGTTTCTGTTTCCAAATATTTAAAGCATCAAAAGTTTAAGTGCCCAGCATGCTATCACAGATAAAAACAATAACAAGAAGAGAAAATAATAACAAAATGAAAAGTAAAAAAGCCTCATCTAAAGATAGAAATCCTTATTATTTCTCTTGCTATTATAGTTTGAGTGACCCAAATACTTGATTAAATCACAGCAGGTAAGTTATGCTACATGATATAGTACAAAAGAATTCAAAGCACATTCTATGTAGTTAATGCACAGAAAAAACAAAGGAGTAATCAGCTAAATTAGAATATATTTATCTTCAAGTGTATAACTGTAGAAAATGCCTTAGGGTGGCTTCTATTTGTTATTCTTTTCATAAAAGCTTGGAAAAGACAAGATCTAAAATAATGAAGTTATGGCCATTAGAAGAGCAATCTCAAAACAGAGTTGATCTTAGGCTCCTTTCTGGAACAAGACATGCACATCAGTAAACTATTCTTCTTCAGGGCTCTACTTAACTATTCTTACTCTTGTACTGCCTCTAAACAGAAGCTCATTTTGAGAAGTGCTGAGCATCTGTAACTTTAGCCAGGAACTTCATGAAAATAAAGCTCTATAATTCTGCTATCCTGTGTGAAGTTACAAACTCATCTCATCCTTCTGTGCGACAAACAGGAATTGTTTGTAAATCTCAAATAGATTTGCATCCATAGCATCAGTAAATGAATGTGATATAGCTGTGATATATTTGAGAGTAAAATAGGAGAGATACTCATATTTTTCTTACATCTAATTTCACCCCATTATCTGGTATACTAACTCTTACATTCCTGGCAGAATGATTAAAACCAGCCAGGACTCTGTAAATGTCAGAAACAACAGCTTCAAAATACATTTTTTTTCCTTCCAGCAATATTACTATTAGGTGAAGAGAATAAACTTTGATTTTCAAAGTTCCTGAAGCCTTTATATCCTCATAAGCAAAAGGTTTGAACAAAGTTTTGAAGTTCTCTAGGGGTTTTAAAGTTTAAAATTTTATCTTGCAGATTATTTTAAAATTATTTTAGAAAACCTACTAAACTCCAGTCAAATTAGCATTTACCCCCATATCAAATTATATAACCGATATTCCTAAATGAGGAAAACTAATTTTTTTTCCTACAGAAGATACGACATTACTGATGATGTAACTATTAAACTTCATAACAGGATTCCTCATACTCAGATGTCTCAATCCTTATCAAACGAATTAAACTCTGGAAGCACACTGGCTTTAGACTATCATAAGAAATACTCTAGCTATATCACAGCCCAATGATAATTCTAATTCTGAACTTGTGTGAGTTCTGTTAAGATAAAGAGATGGAAACGAGGAAGCACAAATGTGCTATATAGAGAAATCAGTTAAAAGGAACCCCCACCAAAACCAAAGAGTCCAGACACTTCTAAAGAAACATTTCTCTTTCAAAGATACTCTGGTTCCAGTAATTATTATTCAAGTAGGCAGTGGTAGTAATCTTTTGTAAGAGTATGGGGTATTAAGGACAGACAGAAAGAAACAGGCTTTTTTCTTTCAGAATCTGCAGTTAACCTGCCACTATTTTTGACTGATTCATTGTAATTTAATAATAATATGGAGTAATAGAATAATTTTGGGAATCATAGACTAACTTTGGAGAGTAAGGTTCTCTGAAAATCATATAGCCCAATCTCCTCGATGATCAGAGCAAGAGTAACTTTAGACATTTGACCAGTTTTCTAAGGGCCTTGTGCTGTCAGGTTTTCAAGATCTCCAAGGTGGAAGTGTCACCGACTGTGGGTTCCACTCTTGTGGTGAAAAATTCAGTCCTTGTGTCCAACTGGAATCTCTCCTGCTGCAATTCATGACTGTTGCTCCTTATCCTGGTGTAGTGCATCTCAGAAAAAATCCTCTCCTTCTCTGCAATGCCTATTATGGTAAGGGAAGACTGCAATTTGCTTCCTCCATAGGTGGAACCTTCTTCCCTAGGTGGAACAAAGGCAGTCCCTTCAGTCTTTTTCCCTCTGTTCCATGTCCCACTCAAATGACCCTTTACTTTAGTGGCTCTTCTTTGGACTTTCTCCGGTTTGGTGATCTCCTGTAATTATCCTATCTTAGTATTTCAGGTATGCCAGCCGACATCTCTCTATGTACTGGCTACACTCTTGCCATTCAGAAGTAATGCAGAAAGAGAAGAAATGTTCTAGTTTGCTACAACGGGAAAAAATTACCTTTCTCCAATGTTGATACTTCAGACTTAACAGTGCAAGTAGAAGAGACATGACTAAAAGGACTGCATTAGCAATGTGCTTTCAGTGTCAATGAATTAGAGCTACTAATTGGATTTTAACACAGCTGATATGATGCATTACTAGTAAAGGCTGAGCAAAGTCCAAAGCAAGTTAAAAAAAATACGGATTTTTCATTGCCTGTTTTAATAAGGATTGAAATTTCTCACTAATACGTAATAACTTTATGTTGTTTTAAACCTAAATTTATCAAAAATTTAAGAAGAAATAGACTATTGGGAGGACAACTGCTTATATCATGCAAAGTCTAATTGCATGAAGTGTGACAATGACAAAATACTTTCTTTTGATGGTTAGTTACAGCTGTGTTCTTGGATTATAAATTACAGTGCAGATGGCAAAAACAAGAACACAACTTTCCTCTCTACTTTTTCTTGGTGAAACGGAATCATTATATCAGAAAAGTCAAATGAAACCCCAAGCCCAATTTGTGGGCAGTAAAGTGGTTGGACAAAATTACTGTACTTTTATGGATTTTAAGCATAGTTTTTATATATTTGCTTCTACCTCGGAGCATAACTTTGAAAGGACTTTCAAAAACAAAGAAACTGCCCTTTAAAAGTGCATGCTGAAAATATTTTAAACATAAATCTGATTTGTGACACTTTTAAAATTTAGACAATAATTATGAAGTGGTATCCTTCAGACCATTTTTCCAGTCACAACTTTTTCCAGAATTTAACAGACTGCAATCTAATAAAAAAATTTAAAAAAAAAAAAAAAAAAACCCAGACCCACATTTTAGCAGCCTTGAAAAAAAAAACAAACCAGGAAACAAAACATCAGCAAGAAAGCATATGTGTCTTTTAGTTTGCAAAAAAAAAAACCCAAGAGAAGGCATGTTATTGAGTAATAACAATGAAACCAGTAAGCTGAGTATTGGGGATGCTAAGTTTGGCTGCACAGTCCAGCTCTGAGTATGCACCAGAGGCAGTAAACACGGGAGACTTTTTTGCTCTAACCATCCCTGTGGAGTACAAACAGGCCTTTCTTCCTTGCTCTGCCTTCTGTTTTCAGGCCTTCTGTCTATGTTGAAAAGAAAGATGTCTTAGACTATGGAGAAGGGCCAAGAGCAGAGGAAACAACTGGACAATGGAGTACAAAGGCATCTCATCACTTTTCACTCTGAGCAATAAATAATCCTGGTGTCCATGCTGTCTCTGGACTACAGGAAAGTAGCTTCTTTGGCTTCCATTACCCAGATGGACAAAAGACATTATCCAGGCTACTAAAGCAAACTCTGCCTGCAGCATCATCTTCTCATACTGTTAAGTTTCTGCCTGGATTTGGAGTTTGGATCACGATATTATTTCAATTTCCTTTTTAGCTTCACAACTTTGTAAAGAATTATGCCATGCCATTAGATAACAAAAAAATCATGTCTCTCTCCAAGCAAATGGCCAAACTTTTTGGATAACTTCAGAGACTGCTCAGATGCGTCGCTGAGAGACTCCTGACAGCTGTATTTGATACCAGATATATTGAACAGATATATCTGGACAAAGAAGACAAGATACCATGTCCTACTGCTTGCAGGACAGAGGATTTCAACAGGGCTGACACTGGGACACTTCACAAAAGGAATTTAAGGCATTACCCTTTCAAATGTTATACTTATTAGATCCCTTTAAAAGTTATATTTTCAGCAGCTGCTTATCTCAAGGAAAAGTCCCAACGAGGAGAGCCCAGCTCATCTTATGACAGTCAAAGCATCTGACAAAACCTGATAGGCACCATCAGCAGTGTCTACAGTTGACAAAAGGCAAGATCTTACAGAAATAAATTAACTTTGAGATACTGGAGAAGGAAGAACTGGAGGAGACACTGGAGAGGAAGTAGAAGACTTTGAGATAAGATTTATGGATGGCTTTGGCTATCAGTCAGTGCTAGCTCTGACACCTCACCTTCCCTTTTTCTGTCCAGGAGTTATACAAATTACTGCTCTGAGCAGAACTGATACTTCTCAGTGTAGAGGTTATGTGACAGAATGACAGACAATGGTCTGCCAGCCAACTGGTTGGAAATGTAACTCTGTACACAGACCTTCCTTGCAAAATTCAGTATTTTCTTTCATAGATCTACTTTTTAGGTTTGCTAGACAAAGAGCAAATGGCAAGCATTTTGGTACTAAAGAAGAAGACATACAAAAGACAAGCTAGTCGTGCTAAAGGTCCATCTACTGCAGTTTTCTCTTTCAAGCAATGGTCCTAAATAAATATCTAGAATAAATAATAACAAGGGATGCAGCTATGATATTATGCCCAGTTCATTTTGAGCCTGCAATTATTTTAAGTTCAGTGGACTTCCTATGTCAGATGCACCTTCCCTCATCAAACACCATCATAGTTTTCTTTTTCTTCAATTGTAAACAAAAAGTAATATAGAGATGGATCTAGGTGAATGATGAAAAGTTCTTTAGAAATCAAAGTTATTTAAATGTTTACAGATTTAGAATTATAGAAATGGGACCAAAATGTTGGCATGTTCAAACAGTCTCAGAGAATAACTTCCTATGTAATTGTAAACTGTAGTCTGTGATGTGTCCATAAAAAGTGAGTCTGTTACAAATGGTTTCTGGATAGCTAGACAGGTCATATATTCCTCACATATTAAACACAAGACAATCCAAATTTGGCAATGGTTTCGTGCCTGGTGCTTTTATAGCTGTTCTCTGTCAACAAAGCACTAAATAAAGTTTCTCAAAATTAATTTTGATGTTGTAGTAAGGCATTTGTACTTTATGAATTTTATGCACTTTTATACAGTTTTACAGACACTTATGCATATATGGACAGACCATGTACACTTAGACCTGTTGAGAAGATACCATTTTTCTAGAAGGATATTAATTTGTTCCAATTCCTTGTAGAGCACATTATCAAATTACCCTTTCTGACTACAGAATAGATTGAGTTCTCATTCCATAAGTTTCTTTACATCTATTCTCTTAAGATTTTAATTGCATACCCTACTGCTTAACAAATTTAACAAATTCCAATATTTATTGATATAACATATTAACTACCATTAAGCAGCAAAGCCACTGCCTGGATCACTGGTGTCTAGCACCTTCCAAACTGCATGTGAGGAAAGCAAATCAGTTTTCAACATGTTAGAAAACTTTGGAAATTCTTCTTTATAACCTATGACTTTTTCAACAAAAGGTCTGTTTTCTGACAGGTCTGTTCTGTCCTACAGGTCACATGTAGGAAGGATGTAAATTTTCAACAGGAAAATTAAAGTCTATACAAATAATTCATTTAGTGAGAAGCTCAGGAGCACTTCAGAATAATGTGAAAACGTGGATGGATAGAGTAACCTATAAATGTATCTCAGATTTTAGTGGCAGAAATTCTGAAAAACACATGAAGTTGTACACCATACCTTTAAAACAACCTTACCGATATATTGCTAGTGTTTTATATCAAGGATATAAGGAGTCTATTCTCAATCAATCTTGGGTCAAAGAGTTAAAGAATTTATTTCCATTTAAAGTTTCAGTCAAGATTTTTATGTATGACTGTACAATCCATAACCTTTAGATGTCACATGTTGTCTACTCTGAATAACAGCGAGTTCTGGCTCTGCTCCCTGGCCTTGGCACCGAGGGGCTGAATTTTTCTCAATCTAGTATCTGTGCACTTAAAAAATAAATTTCCCATTGTACAGGACAGGAGGCCACTGCCCAAAAGCAGGATCTAATATACTTTAAGCTGCCTCACAGGCATAAAGCCTTCTCTATCTTCTTCTATATCTTCTCTATCCAAATTCAGTTGAGAGGCAACATTACTATTAAAACAATTTCCCATGTCTCAGAGAGCAAATAAAAAATCCTTTCCCATAGTTTCATATGAGATGTTCTGCTAAAAATATCTATCCATTGACTTGCAGCAGATACAATAACAGCACAACCTTGAAAAAATAGAAGAATTTAAAATGTCAGCATTTTAACAGCCATTTAATAAATCAGATCTCTTGACTGGATAGTTTGGGTAGCAATATCAAGATTGCCACCTCTGTGGCTCAAGACCAAACTTAGTTACTTTTATCCTTTTAAAATGTCATTTCAAGCACATATAATTTCAAACATACTCACGAATCAGTATTTTCTAATTGCATCTGGATATTATAAGCTGATTAATTTCCCAAAATACTAGTATAACTTTTTTTTTTTTTTCCCTGCTTGAACTATTATACCTGGCAATTATATTTTCTTACCAGGAAACCCAAGAAATTAAAATAGAAATTTTCCTCTTTCAGATTCACAATTCTTCTCACATTTTCCATTGAGAATAAATTAATAGAATTCAATGGAAAACCAAGCTGAAGTTTTACAGTCTATTTCAGACAGCATCATGACATTTAAAAGTATTTTTGTTCAGCCAAATTATATATGTTAGTCACAACAAATACTTCATTAGTTACTGCCTGCAAAGCTTGAGCTAGTGACTGCAATTTGATTTCAAAAGGATTTATTTACCTGCTTCATTGTTACTCAGTAAAGACTTCTTAATGACTGTTTAGTTTCTACTCCCGTGAATAGTTCTCCACAACTGCTGAGTAAAAACCAATTTCTCACATGAGAATGCGTAGACCTACATACAAATGTGGTGGTTAAGATTCCAGTTGTCCTCATGGGAAATTTTTTCCCACTGTACAATGGCATATCCATCAAGAAAGTTAAGTTGAAATAAATTTCCAGTGTGAATTTAAAGTACGTTGGTAAAAAAAATATTAAACGCCAATGCACACAGACATGCATGATTCTAAAAATGCATCTTGGTATCTTCAATTGATCTTCTTCCTCGTCACTAAGATTTACACCATACAATGCATTCTCCCTGCACTGGAACCTGTGCTTTGGAAAATATCTGGAAAATATGTTGATAATGCCATGTTTTAGCAAATAGAACACTTTAAATCTTACCAGATGGAAAATCTTTAGTTTCAAAGCTGCATGCTGTACATGCATCAGGGTGTTACTCTGTCATTGCAAGGACTCTAAATGAGTGTCTAACCACCAGGGCTTCCCTTGCAACAGAAGAAAAAGTCCCACTACAAGTAAGATTTTTTTACAGTTGAGCTGAATTATACTCAGCTCATATCAGATTTTTAAAAAAATATATAGTGACATTGAAACTTGATAAATGCATAAGTACTAAGGGCCTTTTAGACCTACACATTTACAGAGCAGAGCCACATTAAAAACTAATTATATATTCATTTTAATGTTCCTACCAGACGGTCTATTCCTGTTTTCTTTTGCCTTTTTATATTCCCAGTCCATTTTTTCTTTAGTATTAAAAAGGGATTGTGTAATATGGTGTTCTGGTGAATGCAGGACCATTTCCATTCCCAAATAAATATTCAAAAATATTTTGCATACATCTTGTGAACAAGGCTTGTGAAATCATAATGTGATGACTTATTCATCATTCCTATACGGAAGTATAATCTAGTCAACTGCATGGTATAGCAAATCATCCTGACACGTTTATATTAATGCACATTTGAATGAGAATAAGAAAGAAATAGTCAAATTTATGTTAAAGACTTCTAAAGGCTTAACAGCATCTTACTAAGTATATATGTCAGCTTAATCTAATCCTCCTACTTCTAATATGTGCTGTGGTCTCAGCACGGCGCCCATAATGCTCTCACATGTTATGAGGGATTGCCTCTGAGAAGTTCACCATCAGTACTACACTTTGTTCAATAACACTTCACATCTGGTCTTAGGATGACAGAAAGCTATCTGTCTCCAATTTGCATTACAAACCTTTAGCTTCTTTTGACATCCATAACACAGGCTGTAATAATTTCCAATAACCTGTTACAATATGCCGAGTAGATATATTCCTGGTTCTCCTCTTACTGCGTCAGGTAACAACACATTTCTAATATTTATTTGGACAATTTTCAATAAATGACAACTTCTTTATACAAAAAACCCCCATATCATCTAATCAGAGGCTCATTTGAGAAGGCCTGTGGCAGTATTTCCTCCTTTCACTCCAATGATTTTAAGCTCTAATCAGAAAAATGGTACCTTTATTTCTTGTCCGTGCTTTTGCTAGAGGAGACAACACATTTCAATTCAAGATCTTACAAGAGTTATTGAAGACTATTTACTAATCTTATGACATGATGGAAGTCCTCCTGAAATTCACTAACCTGGAACAGCTATCTCCTCAACCATCTTTCTTGATTTCTGAGACATGATCATTTCTACCTTTTCTATTACAGATACATGTCTTGTGTGTTTCACAATACAAATATTTGAAGAAAAGTGTCTATTATTCCCTGCTACATTATTAATATTATTTTTCTTCAGCAGATAATGCATTTGATGGCAGTTGAAGACTCCAAAAGGACAGATCTACTTGTGGGATTAACAATGTCTAACACAAGTCAGAGATCAAACGTGTCACTAATGGATCATCACACAGATGGTTAGCAATCTATACTACCTGATCTGAATTATAAATGGCAATTGAAAAACTGGTCTCTCAATATAATTTGCTTTCTGGCAGTCACATCAAGGAAACAAAATTTTTAAAAGTCTGCATATTATGCCTGCAGATTTACATATGAAGATCAGTACATTTCTGCTTTATCCTGTGTCCCAGTAAAATGATATTCTGTGTTTGAAAGGCAGTAGCATATGTAAATTCTGTTACCCACCTAGACCTACTCTACAACAGATAGGAACCTTTGGAGGTAGTAGAAATCACCACTGAGACATCCAAATACTCAAAATATCTTAGGACAAGTCTACAGAGAAAGGTATGAGCAAGTTTTGGCCATGCTCAGAGCTGACAAGACACAGCCACTGCTACTGTGGAAGCCAGTACTGTTCCCTCTTGAGATCTGCCCCATTCAGATACATGCATTCTAGAAGCAGGACAGGCTCAAGAGGAAAATAGAAATAAACTGGAAGCAGCTATGGAAGGAACGGGAATAAACTGAAGGAGCTATATGAGAAACTGGAAGGAGGATTGTTATCAGAACTTCACAATCTTTAATACCTTGATCTGGTCTTATAGGAAGGTTAAAATATCTTGGGATTCAAAAGAAAGACCTGATACTATCTCTGGTATATGAAAACTGGGAAGCACACTAAAGGACACATACAGCTTCAGTAGTTCTGCCTCTCAAAATTAAAGACTGCCAATAATAACAGAGAAGATAAAACACAGACTATGTCATCTTGCTTATGGGCACTGTCAATGGGATACTGAAATTAATGGGAACAAATTGGACACCTCACACAACACTTTTTAAACTGGGAGTTAATATATATGTGTGACTATATTTTAAATTATGAGAAGTAGAATTATACTAATAGTGCCTAAGTCAAGGGCATCATTCAGTAATATGCTGTATTGTTTTGAAAGCTGATGATGCTTCACTGTAGACTGCATGTCTTTCAAAGCTCCAAGAACACATATTACCAGTACACTTGAATATGTCCCTGTGTATTAACGATATATTAATAATTAGACTTCTGATTTTGAACCAGAAAATGTGTGCGTGTGTGTGTGTGTATGTGCATATATATATATATAGTCTTCTATCAGATAGAAGCTATCAGCAAGACACACTTCAGCAACAACCACTTTAATTCGAGAAATTATTTTTGAATATATATCACACTTATTCTTCCATTGCATGAACTTTCTAGACATTTTTCCGAAGAAGAAAAATGTTATTTTTAAATTCCTCATCAGTGAATTAGTGCTCCTTGTAAATTTAATGTATTCTATATATTCTACAGATTTGCAAGAATGTATTTCTTACCAGTAGGGATAATGATAAAATTGGTATAATGACAGGAATTATTATGACAGTGCAGAGATCTGAACACAACAAGAATGAATATATGACAATCACACAAATCCTTCTATGTCTACGCTATTGGTAGTACAACATGAATGAAACTGAATCAAATTTTTATGCGAGCAATTTATACATTATATTGACCAATATATTTTATAAAGCAAATGAAATTTGTTTGGAAGTAATTATTCTATGGCCTGAGAAATATCAGAAAGAAAGCAGGCAAAACAGTAATGTTAATCCCATGCCAGAAACATGTTTTATCAGGTTTCCTTTTAGCTCTTAAACAAGATGTAGTAAAAACAACAACATTCTGTCAGACTATATGTTCATTCCTTGCTTCCTGGATTAAATATGCTTATTCTATGCCACATTTTTATAGCTTTCAATTCCTGTACTTTAAATCTATTAAACAATGTCAAGTTGAATTTTCTTCAAAAACTGCTGCAGGTTAAGAAAAAAAATAGGACAGTAGAATATTTGAGGGCTAACATTTATGTCAGCTAATTAATATGGATCAGTTGTGGTCTGCAAGGATTTTTAAAGTGCATGCATGTTTGAGATAAATATAGGCTAAGGATCTGACTTTGTTCCTTCTCAAACTGATAACAAAGCTCTTACTGATTTCAATACAAGTATAATCTACCAGTTTTGTGGGTCTGACAGTTAAAATAAGCTTTTGTGCTCCTGCATAATGTTAGTTGTCCCAAACCAAGCATAGCCTAAAATGCAGACCTACAACATAAGAAAGAAATTGTAGTTGTAACATTCCATTTATTGCTCTGTATTCTCTTTACTTGGTAAGGAAATGAGATTTTGAAAAAATAAACATCGGGGGAAAACTCAACAAATTTGTTTGGATACAAAGTTCTATTTAAATAAGGTAGTTAGAAATCAGCCTATGTTCAAAACCAGACATCCTCTAATCCAGAGGATACAACACCATTTCCTTATTTTAGAACATTAATATTTCATTATTTATTCTCAAAAGAGTTCCTGCTAGCAGACAGAAATTGGTTATTTGAATGTAGTTCTAGACTACGACAAAAAGAGGCTTCCAAATGCACAACTGTTCATACTGCTTTTAAGCAAAAGATTCATTCTCCCTATATTCAATCCTAAAGTGGTCGGATTTCCCACAAACTTCTCTTGCATGGAATCACAGAATAACTCAGATTAGAGGAAGATCATGTAATCCAACCTCCTACTCAAAATCAGATGTGAGATTAGAACAAAAGTAATCCAGGACTTTATCCTGTTGAAATTCAGAAAGTCCAAGAACAGAGCCTTTCAATATGAGAAACATGCCTGGTAACCAGAAAAAGAACAAATGTATCTTAATTGTAGAACTGTAGAATTATTTGGGTTGGAAAAGGCTTCCAAGATCATCGAGTCCAGCTGTAAATCTAACACTGCCAGGTCTACCACTAAACCATGTCCCTAAGCATCAAGTCTACTCCACATCTTTCAAATACCTCCAGGGTGGTGACTCTACCACTTCCCTGGGCAGCCTGTTCCAATGCTTGATAACCCTTTTGGTGAAGAAACTTTTCCTAATATTCAAACTCGGCCTCCCTTGGTGCAACTTGAGGCCATTTCCTCTTGTTCTGTCACTCGTTACTTGGGAGAAGAGACCAGCCTCCACCTGGCTACAACTTCCTTTCAGGCAGTTGTAGAGGTCTCCTTGGAGCCTCTTTTTGTCCAGGCTAAAAACCCCCAGTTCCGTCAGCCTGTCCTCATGTAACTTACTCTCCAGACCCTTCACCAGCTCTGTTGTCCTTCTCTGGACATGCTCCAGCACTTCAATGTCTATTTTGCAGTGAGGGCCCCAAAACTGAACACCAAACTTGAAGTGTGACCCCACCAGGGCTGAGTACAATCACTGTCCTGGTCCTGTTGGCCACAGTATTGCTGATATAGGCCGAGATGCCATTGGCCTTCTTGGCCACCTATCCTTGAAACACTCCTCTAAAATGATTTTTTTCCAGTGAAATCCGATATAGAATTAAACAAGAATTACCTTATGCTTGGTATTACACCTGGTTCCTGTCATGGTAAGTCTTACCTTTTTGTAGTGTTGCAGCATCAAAGACATGCTCCTTGAAGAAAGCTCTAAAGGACAATGGACTCGCACTGCAGTCTTCTGAAAGTTTGTCAACAGCTTGTTTAAACATAGCAACTAAGTCATGAAGAGGTCCATCTAAATCAAGGTGAGAAGTGGATGGTGAAATCAAGCTCAGGCGTACTGAGATTGATGCACAAGATGCAGAACTAGACTCCACAGATTCACACTCAATTTGGAAGCCCTCTGACAACATCTTCATTGCGAAATGTTTTCTTTGGAGTGGATCATCAACTACTGCAACAACATGCCATTCAATGGCAGCATCTCTGGGTAGGTGAGATATTACAACCACAGCAAGCAACCCACATACTGCAGTTTCACCATGATACATCTCTGAATCTTCAACCTAAAAGATAAACAAAATATTGTTCATATTACAGAGTTGTAGAAATTAATGTTGCCCATATTCATTTAAAATATTAAAAAAGCATATGCAGTATAGTTATTTCATGGAAACTGCTTTTCCCCTTAACTTTCCTTATTGAAAAGTCATCTTGAGCAATTATTAATTTATCTGACAATATCTCCTCATTTTTGCAATCTCGAACCACTACTATGCCCGTACCATAAAAAAACAAGCTGATCATAATTTATTTTGCATTCATTCTGCAATCAAAAGAAGTCTTTTTGCATATGGTGACTTTTGTTTATACCAATGGTTTTTGAAGAATAAAAAAAATGGTAGGAACTATGAAAACTACAGAAATGAGTCAGTAAAGTATATAAGTTTTATTTTAAAAGTTGGAGTACTAAAGATTCAGTTCAGATACAGCAAAAATATAGTTCAGATACTTCTGAACAGCAGAATTATCCTGACCAAACCCTCTTAGAAGATAGAATGTGTTTTTTTAATAGCAGAGCTCATTGAGAACGTATATTTGAACTGTTTTCACATCAACCAGCATGTCTAGTAAGCTAACTTCATCAGCTAAATCTGAGTAACTGAGTTCCTTTTCTTCTGATGGTTTTAAATAGCTTTCAAGTACCTGAGCAGTTGAAATGCTTATTTTGACCAGTGGTTTACGTTTTTCCTTACTTTTCCCTCGATTTTAATGAAGAGATAGTATATTAAGAATTTTTAATATTAGTGACTTACACCATCTTTTTTCTGTACATAGATAATAATTTTTTTTATATACCACTTTGGTTACACTCCACTATATTCTGCTAATATCGTCCATTGCCTGACCTCTGAAAGGAAAAATAATAACAAGGTAAACCTGTCATTTTGCCTGAAGTCGATAAAGCCATATAACTCACAGTACCTTCAATTCACAAGCTCAATTTTCAACCACTTGCTCTCAACTTCGAGAGGAAGAAATAATGACATGTTCCAGGCACTTTATTTCAAAATTCACTCACAAAGTTATTGACAAGAATTTTGCACAGAATATCTTTGATGCTTGACCCTTGTGAGCTGTTTACACGAGAAATGCACTTACTTCTATATTAACGATAGTGGAAGGTAATTCTGTCCCAAACATGTAGCAATTGCTTTAGCATTTCTGGTTTTGATGTGGTAACAGAAATAGGGACAATTTGTCTCAAATTGCAATCACTTCAGTCATAATAAAATCTCAGGGAGTAGTGTTTGCTTTCAGTACTTTCATTAGGCTGGCCGAGGCTGTTATTAAGGTAGCTACACATAAATGTTATATTAGCACTTAACAGGAGCACAGTATTCTCCTCTAGGAGGTGAATTCTAACCTTGTCAATATAATTCTGCTCTGAGTGCTGTAAAACAGTTTGAAAAGATGAAATACTGGAGCTTTGCACTGAGAAAAAAAAAAAAAGAGTCATGCTCATTCAGGCTTAAAGGCCACTTTGCTGGCCCAAGGTGCTGAGGTACTGGTTAAAAAAAAAAACAGTCTAAAGAAGCTCTCTCAGGTCACATCAAGCACTAAGAGAAACTTTTCTACTTCCCTGTACTTGTCTTAGGTTGTTAAATCAATTACTCGCTATTTCTGCTTGCCTTCAGCTGCCATTTAGAATATGAAGAACTACATGAAAATTAAGGCCAGGAGAAAGTACATTTCCAAATTTAACAAATGAGAATCATTCTATGTGAAAGACTATTCATGGTGCACCTGTATGGTACCATAACACTCATAACCTTTAACTTTAGAGTTTGCATAAAGCACAAGTGATAGAGCTACTGGGGACTAATAATCTTTCATCAGTGGCTACAGAATCCTATAGAAATACTTCTAACAATGACCTCTTCTGACTTATTTTCAAGAAATCACTGACATTTGTGTTATATTTGGTTGCTGCATTTATGAGTTACCTTTCAGAAATTTACAATTTTCTTAAAGAGCTGATTATCTTTATGATAGCCTGTCTAGTAAATGAGGATAAATATTTAAGGTCTGCTAAGAAATTATACTCATTTGATGCTAAAACAATATAAGTAAGTATTAAGAGTGGAAATGAACAGGAATTATTTTATTAGCTAAATTGCTTTTACAATTGATTCTGCACTCTCATCAATGAGATTCATCACTGCTGGCAGACACCTGTGGTACTATGAATAAAAACGTGTTTTTAGAGTTCTTGCCTAAGGATACTGTTGTAAACTGTTCTATAAAGAAGCACAGGTTTTGGTCTAGTCTTTCTTCTACATCTTTAGAGTCTTGATCAGAAAAAAAATGAAGTCGAAGAGCATATAGCTCAGGTTATAATTTTTGAAAAAGAACAGTCAAATAATTCTTGGGAAGCTCTAAAATTCTTGTCGAGAGACAAGAAATCTGTTGGGGCAAACACTGTTGAAAGCAGTGATTCCTTAAAAGTATGCATTAACTGAATTTTATAAATCTTTATAAATTTCACTAATCTGTAGATGTAATTGTCATCTAAAGACATTTGCCCTTTAACCCTTATTTTCTAGCTATCAGTTTCCAAATGATTTTCATTTCATGGGAAAAGCGTGTTGAAGTTTCCGATTTCCATTTGTTAGCCTTTCCATTGGATTTAATCCTTTCTAGGAACAAATGCTACAAGGTAACTGTCCACTAAAATAAGTTTGAATAGCACAGCGGAAAAGAAACAGATCTAAAGGTTCAATGGCTGACTGCTGAGATTATATGGAGAAAGATGCTACTTATGTGCTATACTTTTACATGATCTGATTTAAAGAGGGCTGGAGAAGGACATCAGGTAACACCTGTTCCACATGCAGGAGACACTCTCTGAAAAGAAATGGTTCTAGAGCAATGACTTTTTTCAGGAATGGATGTAAACTGGGTCACCTCAGAGACCACACTATGACAGAATTCTGATTCTGTCATGCTAGGAAATGGTAGATCCCAAAACTTTGGAACAAAGACTTGATAAGACAAGTGATTTAGTTCTAACTGAATCTCATGTTAGACTGTCCTCAAAACATGTTTCATAATATCTTCCCTTTGCCAACAGGATCATCTGCTACTTAATTTATTGAATATGTAAAAGCTTGAGATCCAGAAAGTTTGAAAAAGGAAGCCAAAAGGCAGATTTTTCTAAATACATGCATTGTATCTATATCATTCCATAGATGTATTGTATCAATATCATTCCACATCCAGAGAAGAACTAGAAACATTTTTTTAACACATTGCTTTACAAAAACCCCACATCTCAACAAAGGACCTTTCCCACCTTGAAGAAAATACTGATATTCTTCTGGCGATACAATGCATGTTTCAATAACTCACAGGAGAAACCAAAGGTACAGAGTAAATTTTACGACAACTGAGAGAGTGACTCTTCTTTACTTCTATTGTAAACACTGAGAAAACTGCCAGGCTAAGCTAAGTGACATCTTGGAAAGTCTTCATGGATTGGTTAATAAAGAATCACAGCAGTTGACAGCAGTTAAGAGAACAAGTAAAGCAAAGAAAACAAAGTGGGTAACATCATGCCACTATAAAAATTCACAATTCACCAACATCTTGAGTAAGATAACTCTGGATCTCTCAAAAAGGGCATACTAGATCCAAAATCTATTCAGAGGAGGACAAGTATGATCAAAAGCTCTGGAGGCTCTGATTGGAAATGTTCTGCAGTCTTCTTAATGAGAAGACAGAGGCTTACAAAGTCATACATGACATAAGAAGAGTGGATAGAGATAAGAACTGATTTAGCACACTTGTTTTTCTGTACAAAGAGCTATGGACCATCAAATGACATTAGTAAGAGCATGGTTTCAAAATGAATGATGGTGGGTGACACCTACAACTCGTTGATGGAGAATGCTTTGGTTGCAAGAACTTTACAGGGATTCAAGGGGAGCCTGAACAAGTTCTTAGAACACAAATTTAGCAGGCATTATAAAAGAGACATAATAAAATTCCTACATTCTTTTTAATTTATATGAGTTAGTAATTTATAAAAAGATTGTTATTTATATGACAAAATTAATTTGATCAATTTAAATACGAATTAAAATAGTTTGAGGTTAGGAGAATATTAGAGTAGATTTATGCTTTTACTGGTTTTACTAATCACTTCTGCTCAAGGCTACTGTTTGGAGTCAAAATACCAAGCAAGGTCTACACCATCATAGTTATTGCTACGTTCTTAAATAAGAATTTAAGCTGATACTAGTGGTGTGTTTGGTAAAGAACTGGGATTTCTTGTCTGGACTCACAGACTTTCCACAATGAGTCCCTTCCAATATTTCCATAATTCTAAAGGAATTTTATGTTCATCTGTGATATTCCAGACTGATTTTACAGATGAATTATGAACACCGAGTCAAGTAGATGAACGCAGATAACAGCTTTGAGAGCCTAAGCTTCTTCAGCAGAGGTACTGGCACCAGAATATCGGGCTGGAAGAAGTGGGAGTTTAATGTAATTACTACTGAGGGTAAAAAAGGTTCCTCTTCTCCTTTTTTCCAAAAGGAGAATTACATACAGAACCATAATGCTACTTTTAGGGTGACATACGTATCTTCATTTCTGCCTTAACTGATAGAGACAACACAGACAACTAAAACACCATGGTCCCAGACACTGCCAAGCAGGAGGTTTGTCTGCTTTAGGCACCTGCCACAGGGACAGGGGTTTGGAGCTGCCTTACACTGGAGCCACCCAGACAGACTGCTCTGTGTTAACCCCTGTAATGAGGTTCTGCAATGGATGCTCAATCCAAATCTGTGAAAGTGTTAGGATGTTTGGCTAAAAATAGAAAGGGTCGAAAGGCTTGACTGGATACTTGTTGAAGGCCACAGTACTACAGTTATTAAGCAACATACAATTCAGTACAGTATCTAATAGTGAGCAACTAGAATGGGAACTTCCTGTACTTTATATTTGTGCCTAAACTGAAGTGAAAAGGCATTTTAGTAGAAACATGTCTTAGCTAACATTTTATTAATGTGTTTACTTCAGAAATAGCTCTTTCATATCCCAAGAAGCAAGGTGAACAACAAAGAGGTTGTCAGTGGGTTTCTAAAATTGTAATTAACCTTACATTAAAGCAAAAGTGTTATCTGAACTGTTGCATGCATAATGCTCTCCTGAGCTTTGCACTGATACAAGAAATTATCACATTGGTTCACAGTATCACCAAATCCTTGCATTTTCTGTGCTTCAGTTCTTAGTACAGATTCACCCAATTTTCACTGTGCGTATTCAAGAGAGCCACAAAATACTCACACTAATGAGTGCCTGATGCATTCACAATACTGCTACAAACCAAACCAGAACCCAATACAATGAGCAGAGTTAAATGAAAAGCACTGGGCTGTAAGGGTTGCAAACTTACACAGAGTTTTGTTTTAAAGGTGCTAACCTTATAAATATAATTCTTTTTTTGTAATAAAAAAAATAATCCAAAGCAGAACTATTAAAATTCCAATGAAAACAAAGGAATACTGAGCTAAAGACAAACCTATCTTCAATCCATTGTTTAAGTATTTTGCTTAATTTTGCTTAATTAAACTGAAAAAGGTACACATTTTGGCCTTTAACATTTATTATATAAATTTGTTTGACTATCCTCCCTTTGTTCTAAATAAGAAATGTTCTTTTTGTTGAGTTAGTAGGGACTAAGGCCTATCTATCTCACAGCTGAATATGGAATCAGGCTATAAGAGACAGAGATGAATGCATAATCGCTATCTCTACAAAGAATTGACTCGGAGAACAAAAAGAAAAATACTGTGATGTTACTTTTAGAAGCTAAGTTTATGAAAACCTTATATGGTATGCATTATTACACCATTACAGTGGCAAGATTAACGTGCCTTTAAATAATACATTTAAAATTTCTTTTACACTGCCTGCATTAAACAGAGTGCATCAAACTCCTGAGATCCAGTTTAAGCTTTGCTATAGTCTCTCACAACAATAGGTTTATGACTTAAAAAAGTCAAGATTCCACTAGGAAAACTGCACAAGAATAAAGATGTCAGTTCCTAAAGAAAGTAGGATAGAAGCAATTCTTTTCAACATTCTAGTTTGTCTAATAAATAGGCCACATGCATTCCTGGTATACCACGTCTGAATTCAAATAATGAATGCCACAGTGTTTTATAACAACAAAATTGTTAAGAATGTTCCTTTTGGAAAGCTTACAAAAATAAGAAAGTCAGACATTTAGTATTTCTTTCTGAAATAAAATAAATTATTTGGCGCATGCCAAAAACACATTAACACAAAACTGGCAGGCTAAAAATGAGGTCTTATAAACTGAATATTTGTCATAGAATAAATACTGTAAATATGAAAAGAAACAAGTTCTTCCGCAATTTTAGTCTTCTCTACTCACTCCTCAACATGCTGGACAAAGCTGGAGGTAGTTTAGTAACCACCGTGTCATGTAGAAATTATTTTGTACAACACCAACTGGGAAATGGAGACTGTACTTTGGTGTTACTGAACCATGGAAAATCTAGAGCAAATCAAGTGGTTCTTTATTTTTTGTAGCAGCATCTGATAGCACATTTTCCAGAGTAATTTCTTTTTTGTGCAGTCTTTAGCTATCTTTAAAAAACAGAAACATGAAAAAGGGAAAGCAGATACAAGGGAACAAATATGAGTATAGAAATTTAGAGGTAGTACTATTTCTCAGGGTACTTTCAATCAATTTTTGTAATTTAAATGGATTTCTAATTAATTTATTCTTTTGATATAATGATTATAATTCCACATGCTCACATTGGGAAAAATACAAATTCAATTTTCGTCTTAATAATTGTGAAAAAAATCTGCATGTAGCTACAGTAGTGATGCAAAATTAAGAATTAGATATGAAATGGCCGGCAATTAACACACCAAGCACAACAGCTTAGCTTTGCTCAGAGATGCATTTTGCAGGTGGATGAAATAATCATACCCCAAGTTATTTTAGTTAGAGTATAGGAAATTTGAAATCTATACAATATATTGATGGCTATTGTTATGATTAGACAAGGTGATGGGCTAAAATTTTATGGTAGTCAACCAAGTATGTCAGAACAAACTACAAGAAAAATTAAGTAACAACACTCTTTAGGGCCCAAACCACACAATAAATATATTGTAAATTTGATTTATAAGTTGAGACAGCTTTTTGGTGCATAAAAGATATTTTGAAGTCTTTGCAGAATCAAAAGTTTCATGATGAATAGTCTCTGAATACTGCCACTGGAAGAATAGGTAAGCATTATATAAAAAAGCAAAGCAAATATGGAACTCATGAAAATAGAGTTCATAAGAAACCAGTTCAATAACTTTACATGAATCTATAGTTTGTATTGCTCAAACAGAATAATTTAACAACTTGCTATTCTGTCTTTTACCATGATTGTCAACAGAGGCCAAGAAGTGGTATAAATTTTCATCATTTCTGTGTGATAGAAAAAAGGGCTTCGTTGAAATTTAAGACATAACCTTACAAGTTCTCTTTTGATTATATTTAGTACAGAAGGATATCATTTGCTTGTTAATTTTGTTTCTCTTTTCTATTGTTGGATCACTGTGTTTTCATCCTTTCATTTCAGAAACTGTGAAGCTCTGACAGGATCAAAACAAGAGCAATCAGTATCACATTTCTATGAAGACATAATCAGCTTTGAACAAGTCCCTAGAACAAATAAACAATTGAAAGCCTGAAAATTGTACACAGAGTCTGCAATAAGTAGGCTAACACCTCTGTTTTCTGGACTTATCAACTTGGAAGTTTTCTTGCAAAGGAAGTTCAAATAATTTCTTGTTAGAATAAATGGAAAGAAAAATAGAAAATGTAAACTGGCCTGCTGAAAGAAAGACACAGACTTCTGCATGCACAGTAATGGAGAAGCATCTCCTATTGAAAGACTGAGACTTTCATGTTTGCTTCATTCCTCAGGTAAGCATCACAATCTTGTTCTAATCCGTTATCTAAAGGCACAGTCTCAACAGCCCTACAGAGTTCAAGTTTTCAACTACCCACTGAATTTTATACATTTTAATCTCTTCAAAATACATTTCATAATTGTAAGTGACAATCATGCCACCACCAGAGTAAAAGAAGGATTTTAAAATGTATAATCAGTTATGGTAAGCACGTGATAATATCAAATGGAAAATATACAATATCATTTCCCCCACATTTTTAGCTGGTTATAAATATTAGTAACAGCAGTGATTATTCAGATAAAAGCATGTTCAAAGTACTGCAGTGGATGTGTCTGGACTGAGAAACTGAGAAGCACAGGACTGCCAGCAGGGCTGCCAAAGGGCCAAAATGCCTGAAATGCAGAATTAGACAATTATCATTAATTTTAAAAACGGACATGACTCTGATTTTCCCTCTTAATTACTCCCATTGATGTGTCATGAGACAGATTAAGTCTTAACTTTTGTTTATTATAGCTGATTTGAGGAGTGGTGGTTTCATTATTTAACTTCTATTTTATTTTAGAGAACTGTTCATGGTTTTAGCAGAACTCTGATACAAGTGCTCTGATACAATATGAATACCTATATCTTTTTTCCCTAATTCAAAAGGATCAGGAAGGGTTTTTCACTTTTGTCAAGTCCATACAAACCTTTGGTTGTTTGCCTTACTCTGCAGAAGTAGTCATGCTACCATGTGCTACCAACCTGACAAACCCTCTTCCTACTGCATGCGAAGTTCAGCCTTTTCATTCTAACCCTGTGGCATAAAATATCTGGAACTCCTAAGGTCTAATATATTTTAGTACAAGTATACTCACGGAGTTCAAAATGGGAATTTCTGGGTGAAATGTAATGGTCTGTGATATACAGGTCAGAATAAATAATCTAATGGTGCCTTCTGGCTGTACAAGCCACTCAAGCTATGAAATCAGTTTTACCCAGTGCTTCTGCTCAGCCTTTCTACCAGCACTGAAGCGCCTGAACTCTAAAATCCCACACTGAGAAGGCAACCATCTTACTCATTATGGCCTTTAACATCCCTTGCTGATAGTTTTAAATTTTTAAACAGCCCTACCTGTCGAGCTTCCTTTTATGTGTTCTCATAGTTACAGATATAATTTCGGAAGCAAAATATCTAAACAGCAAGCATAATAAAAATGAAATGGGTTAAAGCTTATTAGCAGTAGGGAGCAGATGTAGAAAAATTCTGCCAGTTCCCCTACATTTCCTCCCCAGCAGGGATTTTCTGTCAAGCTGTGAGTTAGTTCTATACACTAATCCAGGCTGCTGTTGCTGCAATTGCACCTTCCTATACCTTGCTATTGTACTAAAAATTCACTTTGATTTTTGATTTCTTCCTTCTTAATAATAATATTTAAAGCAGTTCCTGCAGAGCTAAATGTAAATTCAAGCACTGTATGCTAGATGCTCAAAAGGGCATGAAAATGTAAAATTGATAAGAAAATAATTACATACTGAAAGGCTGTTTTATTTGCTTAAAAAATAGTAACTGTCTCTCAACGAACTAAAGGTTCCAGAACCAAGACATAACCAGTTAATGACTGAAGTTAAGATCCTTGAAATACCTCTCAAACATACATCATTCCATATATCAGTTACAATGTGGAAAAAAAAAGATAACTATTTAAGGAACAAAGTCATAAATTGATAGTAATACAAACTGAAAGCAAATGAAGTCTGCCACATGAAACATGATCACAGACTGTCACTCTGAGGGTTTTTATTCTTCATGTGTAGTGTCAAAAATAAGCATTTAGGAAAGAGAGTTGAACTGAAGTAAGGATGTTTAAGATGGAAAGATTTCAGTTGAAAATCATTTGCGAGTGTGTACCCAAATGGGACAGAAAATGAGCAAAGTTAATGGTCAAAATCTACTTTGTGGGCATTAAGGATAACAGATTTTATGATATAGAATTTGAATTTTGGAGACTGATTGCAAAGACCTTTTCTTTGAAAGTCTGCTTCCTTCTGAACTTTGACAATGAGCTCTGGAACCAATTTTCAAAACAAATACCAGCTTTCACCTCACATATTCTAATTACATAATCTGTTCACCTGTACATGTACAACACCACTAGCTACTCTTGTCAAACCTGTAGTTAAATTTTGTAGAAGGTAAGGAAGAAAATTTTTATGCTGCTGGAGGCAGAAGAAAAACAATTTGAAAATTCTGGTGGCACTACTAAACTTCCACTAACTGCTAGGCTCTCCCTCATTGTGGTAGCCACGTCCATTAGTAATATGATATAAAGATGTGCAATCAAAAATAATTTCATAGAATCACAGAGTAGCTTGAGTTGGGACCTTGAAGATCATCTAGTTCCATACGCCCTGCCATGGGCAAGGACACCTTCCACTTAAGCAGGTTGCTCAGCCACACCTGGCCTTGAAGGCACCTCCAGGGATAGAGCATCCACAATTTCCATGGGGAACCTGTGCCAGTCCCTCACCAACCTCACAGAAAAGAATTATTTCCTAATATCTAATCTAAACCCATTCTCTTCCAATCAGAAGCCAATCCCCCTTGCCCTGTCACTACATGCTCCCATTAACAGTCTTGCCCCACCTTTCCTGTAAGTTCTTTCCAGGTACTGGAAGGCTGCAATTAGGTTGCCCAGAAGACCTCTCTTTTCCAGGCTGAACAATCCCAATTCTCTCTGACTTTCCTCATAGGAGAGATGCTCCATCCCTCTGATCAACTCGGTAGTTCTGTTCTGGACTTGCTCCAACAGGTCCATGTCCTTCCTGTGCTGAGGAACCCAGAAATGGATACAGTCCTCAAGGGGGGCAGAGCAGAGGAGCAGAATCATCCTCTTCAAACTGCTGGTCATACTTCTGATGCAGCTCAGGATATGATTGGCTTTCTGGCAAGCAATGTCATTTTGAATGGGGTACTTTTTAGTACACAAAATTTTTACTGGAAAATACATCTACATTCCATCTTATGTATGTGAATATTTTTGAGGCAAATATTTGTTTTCAACAGACTAGTCAGTTACTTTCATTTTTAAATACAGTATGACTGCAAAACAAGGTCAGTTAAATGGCATACCATATGACCATTAGGGCTTCATATGCCTTTTATTTTAACTCAAGCCATTTACATTGACCAGTAATGTCTAACATACAGTGTGGAACTTGGATTTTGCAGGACCAGTTTTCTCCCAGTTCAGTGTTACAGAAGTCAAACTCAGATGATGCAATTTAGGCAATTTCTTAAAATCCACTATATTTGGTTGCTCGAAAAGTTAGGAAAAACCTCACCCCTGCTCCAGTTTTTATCATCAAGCATAAATTTATACAATATATAATACAATATAATACTTTGGTCAATTCAGCTCAGGTGTCTCAGCTATGTCCCCTCCAGGCTCTGCCAAATCCCAGCCTTCTTGCTGGGTATGGGTAAAGCAGGAGAAAGAGAAAGTCTTGATGCTGTGCAGGCACTGTCCAGCAACAGCCAATATTGGTCTGCTATCAACACAGTGTTAGCCACAAATTCCAAACACAGCACTACAGAGGTTGCTGTGAAGAAAATTAACTCCACCCCAGCCAGACCCACTGTGAGAAAAAGTTCACAATAACCTACAAGTTCTAAGCCAAGTTTTAGTTAAATCTGTAGCCATTCTCAGCAGCCACTGAGATGAGCTATATGGAAAGCAAACTTGTTCTTCTGAATATGAAGGTATGTCTTTCAGATTACTACTGAAATATATAATGAGATCTTAACTCTTATGCTCCTGAAGGCAGGTGACTCCATGTACAGAAGATTAGAATGGAAGGTTTTCAGTAAATGGCCTTCAAGTGACATGTATTAATATATATGCTTGTTAAAAGTTGTTATACTAAGGAAAAATACAAATATATATTCATGGATATGCTTGTAATATATATATATAATGTCTATATGCACATTTAAGTATTAGAGGAGAGAGGGAGAAAAATCTGTGAACGTATACATCTCCTCCATGTAATTCTGCAGAACATGCACAGGGAGACTATGAGACTATGCTTTACTGAGTTGCTATCCGCAACTCGGCACAAACACTCATTTGACAAATTACGACAATCCTTTACCAAAATCACCATCTTAATTAAAAATGGTTGACAATTAGTATTTCCTTCAGCTAACAGTTACATTTTCCTCTTTCACACTCGCTTCTTTGTTGATAAATATATATATGCAAAAGTAACTATTTTGGTCAACTACAGAAGATGGCCAGGGCATTTCCACAAAGGTGCTTATAAGTGAGATGCATAAAGACCTGCATCTCACCTTGGAATAATGTCCAAGATAAAATCAAAGCTACATTTCAAGTGTTACCACCTGTGTTTATGGTGTTACATCCAAAGGACTGATGAGAAGTGAACAGGTATCATATCAGCTGGATGCATTTTTATTTTTCATCAATGAAGCTGAATAAAAACAGTGAGGAAGCTGAAAGTAATTATTCCCTGCTAGCTGGCATGCATGGAACTGGGTATTGACCAGGGAGCATTGCTCCTTTTTGCTATGCAAAAATATAAAGAGGTTTCAAAATAAGATAGCTCACTTTTGCACTCTTACGTGCTTTTTTGAAAGTGGAGTACAGGAAAGCATAAATAATTTTTGGGTTACTTTGACTTTTATGAATAAGAAAATTAAAGATCTATTATTAATTTTGAAGTCTATGTGATATCTTTCAGAGAAGAGGAGGAAGAAGAGGAAATGAAATTATTATTATGACCAGCACACAGAACCAGAGATGAGGATAATCAAGTACTGAAATTTAGTAGGATTCCTTGGATCATACAATGAAACAGTAAAGAATTACTTCCACTGGAAGAATGAAGATGTTTTCCTGAGTTAATTTCTTTTTTTTCTCCTATTCTGATTTTTTGATAGTAAAAGATCATTAATGTATCTGAATAGAGACAAGATTCTTACACAGTTTCAAAAGGAAGAGATGATATTTTGAGGTCTAATTTTGACTGAAGCTTGATGAGGGAGAACGACAGGTATGAATTTTCCTAGTTAACTGTGGAGTTTGTCTTCAGGGTAATTTGCTGAATCTACTTGAGATGTTGAGCCCCAGGCAGCTTCTCCTCCACAGAGCCACTTGCTCGCCCCCCAGCCCCGGCAGGATGAGAGAGACAATAGGAAGAGCAAACATGAGAGAACTCTTAGGCTGAGGTAAGGACACTTCAGCAGGTGAAGATAATAAAACTAGCAATGCAAAGGCAATCTATCACCTCCTCCCACCAGCAGACCGATGGCCAGCCAGCCTCTGCGGAATAGCCGCCTTGGAAGACCAAGTTCCCCAGTTTTTATGGTTGAGCATGGTGTCACATGGTATGGGATATCCCCTTGACTGCCTCTTGCCCACACCCAGTCTATTCATTGGAGTGCTGACTGGGAAAAAGCCCTGAAAGCCTTGAAAATGTGCAACGTTAGCATGTTAGCCACAAATCCAAAGCATAGCATCATAGAGGCTCTTATGAAGACCCAGAAAGACCCTGTACACTATTCAATAGCAAGTTTCCCTCCTGCAACAGGAATGCTTTTCCAGGTCCTGCATAACCACAACAAGGATTTTGCCCACAGAGAAGGATTTTCAGTATGTAAGTTTGACTAGTTTCTGAGATCTGAGTTTTCTGATTTTTACAGCGCTTACACTGAAGAGACAAATTAAAATATCCTCCCTGGAAAAGACCAAGATCTAGAGTAGCTACTTAGTATTTAATATCAAACTACTTGTTGGAAGCAGCAACTTGGAAGGGATGTTTGTAATCTGAAAGACATTAACCTGCTACAGTTTTACGAAGGACTAGCTGTTAATTAGACTTTCTATGGAGGTTAAGGTGGTAATATGGCTCTTCTTTCAGTCTTGATCAACAGGATTACCTCATCCAAAGGAGAACAACAAAACTTTGAAGGTGATGAAATCCTGAAATTCTATTCTTCATTGTGGGAATTTAAAGTGCCCTACACGTAATTTGGACTACAGTTTAATAGGGAAGTTTCCTGAGTGAAAGTAGGACCTTGATCACTTTTCAACCAAAATACCATTTGTCCCTCTATAATGAGGCAGTGACAACAGGTACTCGCTTCAGGGATGAAACTGTTAATGGCTTTCACAGTCATCACACATTAGACTTTTGACCAGAGGTTCTGGCCTAAGCAAACAGTGGATGCATATATGCACTCTTGCTTAGCACAAAAGTGACAGGCTCAAAACAGGATTAATGTTTTCAGCAAAGGAGATGAAGAATCACTCAAAACCAGTCTTACAAGGGAACTGCTGCAGGGGAAGATCAGTCAGCCTGGATGAACTAGGCTGTTTACCACCCTGAATAACTTGACATGCATTTCTTCACTCTGTCTACCTGAAAAACAACATTCAAATGCATGGATATATTACCTGTAAATGGCAAATAAGCTAGTGTAAATCAGTTCATGGAAATTACAGAGTTATGCTGACTTATAGCAGCGAGGATTTGATTGCATCTGTAGATATCTATACAAATGATCACAGAAGAAATGCTCTCCTTATTTTCTATTATTCATATTTTTGTTTATATTCTACAAGTTAGATTCATGCATACTCTTCAGACTATTATGCAAACATATGATTTTTATACACATATATTCCATTTCTAAAAATGGCTTTAGTTCAAGTCATGTTCTTTTAGTTGACTATACTCATTTTTAAAAGTTATTAAGGCTCCACTGATGTTACAAATTGAATATCATAATCTTCTTCTTACGAAAAAGTTCAAGTGGCAAACCTTTCACCTCCCACTGTTGCCCAGTGTCAAATGGCAGACTATTTCCAAGGACCTCTGGATTTCCACTATCTGCATTTGACCTGTGTTAAATATTCTCATTACAGTTGCTTCAACTGAATAGAAAAGCTTTGCCTAATCTGAACACGGGGGAAATGAAATACACTAGGCACAAGATGAAAGACACACTAACACTGTGCAATTTAATGTACTGTGTGTTCTGAACGTTGGCCATAAAAGAAGCCAGGGTTAATATATTAAACTGTGGAACATTCAAAATAGCATCTAGTAGCAAAATAGATGCTATGAACCTGATGGGACAAAAAAGGGAAACAGAAACATGCATATTCTTCCTACTGAATTTTTGATAGGCATAGGTACTGGCTGTCAGCAGGAGTTTTCAAAAATATTTATTTTTCTTCTGGTAATATTACAAATCATATTAATTAACCTATGTGAGACTTTACTGCAATGTAAATGAAGCAGTGGTCTAATCTGTCTTTTTTACGTTTATGGTACTTTTTTACTTCTACTACTCCTATTTTGACTATTTTGTTCAAGAAACTGGTAAAAGGAGACCAATTAAATTAATATTACCCACATATTACACAAAATTTACAACACTTTTTGGAAATCTAACAATTGTATTAAATAAAGATATTAACCAATACATATAATAAATTAGACAAAAAAGTGTACCTGAATATTACTGGCTTAGAAACATCTGTTCAGGATGGTGAAAAAATATGCATCTTCTCACAGAAATCTGGGAAGGTTTGTTAATATTCCATTTTAAGTTTTATAGTCATTTTCTCTATAGGTAAAAGAGGATCTTAAACCTTTGTCCAATCCTTTGCAGCAAGAAAAATCTTCAACTTCCACTATTTGAGCATAAGCTACTTCTGTTGTACTTAGGATAAAGTGTTAGAGAATGCATGAATTTTATTTAAATTCATGACAGTCTGTATACTTCAAATAGCACAGGAATGTCTGAACAATGCGCAGACTGCTGTTACAGATGCATGATGCCATTCTAAATGAGTGCCATGAAAACATACTAATTACTCCAGGAAACAACTGCATGTAGCTAGACAGATTCTTGTTCAAGATTTAACTTGTTTATAACTTGGGACCTCTCCATTATTTGTAAGGCAAAGTGGAAAGATACAGGAAAGCACCAATGGTATTTACAGGAGTGTCGAAGAAGGTATGATGCAGGGGCTTCCTAGAAGGGGCCCAGTGCCCTAAATGACTGCTCTTAGGTATCTTTAAAAAATCCTGGTTCAGGCACACTTACATCTTTTGACATCTAAACAGTTTGTAAATCTGGTCCGAAAGGTTTAAATCTAGATTTTTAAATTTGGCATCAAGTTACCCGAGTGCTGAAATAAGTGTGGAACCCATTCACAATATACATCAGATAAAACACTGTGAATCTTTTTTCCATCACTTCTGCATTACACACTATTAAGACACACATTGTCAACAACCTGACTGGCATTCCTGACAGAATGGAAGTCAACTGCAGCACTCTTTGCTGGATTTGAAACAATCATGGGATCACAGCCACTCATCCTGAATTCTTACCACAAAAAAGAGAAAGCTTCTGTCAGAAGAAGATGGGCTGGAGAACTTTTAAAGTTTGCAGTATGTTTACTCAGAAATTTATTGGTGGGAGAGTACCCGACAACTAATGTCCAAATGCAAGTGGTGTTATAAAAGTCAAAAGATAATTTTTTATGTCACAGGAAGTATTTCATCAAGTAGATTTTTCATAACTGAGAATGGAAACTACATTGGCAGCTGCCTATTACAATAACTCAGAGGGGAACTGATCTATAGTATCAGAATTTAAGAAAAAAATACTATGTGTAAAATGATTTGCTGAAAAAAAGATATAATGACCTTAGTGCTATTAATACATCTTGCTATTACATTAAATATTATCTTCCTATGCAACTTTGTCTTCTAATCTTAACAAAAGATATTGTTTTCACTGTCTCAAAATATCTCTTCACCAATGTTTTGGGTTCACTTACAAACACAACCAATTCTAAACTTTCTGTTGATAACAAAACATTTTGTACTAAATACACTAAAGTATTTCCCTATATTTTTTTCTTTTTATAACGAAGAAATCAGAGATAACATTTCGGAGAGTTCTGGAAAATCTGCCTCCAAGTTTTGTATATATTTCATCCAACCAAAATAACTGAAACTAATTTTTAGGCTTCAGACATTTTTATAAACAAATGTATTTTAAAAGCAACAAATGGCCTTCTGCGAGGAAGTTAATGTGCTCTTATCTCACAGAAAGAATTAATTCACAGTACTTTTCCGTGGAATACACAATTGAATAGCAACAGTTTAAATGAGTATTTATTACAGAGTTTATCATAATTTATGTATTTTATTAATCTTGCTATACCAAGTCTTGCTGGGGATTAGCAAGATGTAAAAAAAATAAAACACAGCAGCTAAGCAAGCTGGAATGCCTGAAATCTTGAGACAGCACAGCATGTTTCTTCTTTGTATTGGTGAGGATAACAAAAGAAAGCAAAAACCAAGCATTCAGAGGCAGAAAAAAATGTAATCGTGATCTCGCCCATCTCAGTTAGCCTAGGGGAATCTGTTGCATAGGCAGAAGTACAGTCCACCACTTGAAATAGTCTAACAAAATACTATAGGGATGTCTCTGCACGGAAAGCCCATGGGTAAGGGAAAGAAGTTAGGGTGTAGAGCCAGCTCCCAACTAAATATAGTGGGAGTACTGTCTAAATGGCATCACTCAAAAGCCCCACTGAATAAAGCACATTCACAAAGTAAATTAATAAAATTTTGCAGGCACAGTCACTGTTATATCATTATACAATAATTATTTGGAATATTTCCATCTATCAATAATGCCATCTGTCCCACCCAATACAAATGGACTACAACCCATCTGGCTTATTTTTTTCTATTGATTACTCTGCTGAATGAGTTAGCAAAACTGCTTATAAAATCATCATATTACATGACACTGTCATTAAAAGATGTGAAGTAAAGAAAAACACAAGATGAGACTTAATTGGAAAAATGTCAGTTCTTCTTCCAGAAAGTTTTAGCAATGCTATAAGCTACTTTCATTTTTTTTTTTTTTTGGCAACTTAAAAAAAGCCCCAAGAAGACACAAAGCCCAAAAACCCCCTAAATGCTAACTACTGGATTAGACAGAAATTGTTCTACCACACAACTGCTACTAGGTATGCTAGAGAAGGTCCCTAAATTTATCTCCTCAAGAGTATCAAAATGCCCCTAAGTATGCCTGGCAATCACAAAGAAACTGTGGAAGGAATGTAACTTAAAAATAGGGTGGAAGAAAGCTGATGATGGCTGGCACTTGTATTTGTTAATTCCAACAAGTCTTCCTAGATTTTGGGTTTGATTATTCGTTTGCATAATTGTCTTCATGCTATTTTTGCAGCCTCCGTTTTTTTTTCTTTTGATTTTAACCGCTGCTTCCCTTAACTATATTTTAATTTCTCCAGTAACGAAAATGCTGCTGTAAGTTTTATCCACCTACAGAATTAAATGCTAACTTTGGCTCCTTCACTCTAGATCTCAGTTTTTACAATACCTTTTTAGTTTGAACAAAGGAAATCTCTTTTGTGTACATTCAAAATGTTGATCCTAAGATCCTTAGCCCAGTGATTTAGGTGTTGTTCTTTTGAGTGAACCCTTGGTAGGGCTGCTTTCTTATCCTTCCCTCCCCACTATTTTCTTTCTCTCTGCTACAGCCTTACATCCCTGCACCAGATTTCTGTTTCCTCTGTCACCTCGAATGGCTTTTCCAATGACGCTGAGACTCAAAGGGACATATGAAGGAAGAAGAGAGAGGAACAGGGGCTGGATTCCAGCTCTGAGGACATAATCCTTAATGGCTCTGGGTAACCGGAGCTCAGGGAGGCTCAGGGGATTCTACTGCAGGGTTGAGGCTGCAGGAATGGTGCTGGCAGTACAGATACTGAGTTGCCATAAGGAGTGAGGGAAATCAGGATGACAGGAGTAGAAAGGAGTTGTGTAAGAAGGAAGGAATGATGCTTGAATAAGGAAAGGACCAGAGGCTGGGTGAGTGAAACAAGTTAGAAGTTGCTAGGGGGTCCACCCTGCTTACTGTTACTGTTTGCTCCCTCTCTTACAATCCCCTCCCATCCTCGATGCTCACTAGAACCACTTCTCTAGTTAATAATTTATGAAATATTTCCTCTGGGAAAAATAGATTATTCTGAAATATACTTTTTATAATTTATCAAAATATAAAAAATATTCAAATTTATTTAAATATAATTGATCTTCCTCTTTATATCTCAAGAAGTTCCTAAAAGACAATTGTCACTAACAATACAAGAAGTCTTCTAAAGTCCAGCTAAGTGCATCTGACCCTGTTCCCTTATCTCAAATGAAGCTTTGAGCAACTGCACGTCCACATTCAGCTCTTAGACGTAAACCTTTTGTGCTACATAAACATATCCAGAGAACAATTCTTTTACTTCTCTTTATATTACATGCTGTTAGGTCCAATTTATTGGTGTCCTAAACAATTTATATAATCCCTTTTGTGCTTTACTGACTGCTGTCATCAAACATGTAGAAAGATTCAAGGGAAGTTGCTGAACAGTATTATTTATGTAGAAGGTATTTAGCAGGTATCACCACATGACAGAATGCTAAATTTCTCATGCTCTAAAGAAAAACACCTTTGGCAGTTCTGATGCATATGATTTAGTCACCATTTTAAATACAATTATCTTAATATACCATCGCTTTGCTACTAAATACAGAACATTCAACTAACAGAAATACGGAGTCTAAATCCCATCTTTAAAACATAATTAATTCTATGTTTTATGATGTATAGCTTACAAAAAATGAGTTCTGAGCTGAACTGTTTTATTTGCACAAACAAACTCGATTTTTCATGGATGACAGAAGGAGAACAATTTCAACTGAGAAACCATTTGTTCTTATTAAATAATGTGTAGGTTGCTACTGGTTCAGGCCTTTTGCCACTGCTTAAAGTAAAGTTGAAGAATAATAAAATACTTTTGGTCTGGCTGACTTAGTTTACTTGGCAAAAACAGACCATTATTTCATGTCATGGTTTCAACAGAACTGTCTGTAGTAGCACTGGGATACCAAAACATAAACAAAACCACACAGGTTAGGAATACGCCTTCAGAGTGAGGCTACCATATTCTGTCTTCCAGAGAGAAAGCAGTATCTTACAGAATCTGGAAGGCTGCTCCAAAGTAAAAACTACATTACTTGTTTTCATTGATACTATGGAATAACTGAGGCCAAAGTACAACTGAAGTACCATTTATCACTTTTCAATATAAAATCTCTATTTTCGTTAACAGGACAATTGTATTTTCAGGGCAGGGTAATTCCCTCCTCTAGTTCCTTGTAACAGAAATATTTGGTAAGTATTTTTCTCTGTTTTACTTTGTACATAAACCCCTACTAATCAAAAAATATGCATATCCTGAGGAAAAAATTGAATTCCTCTGTCTGAACCTCCTATTGACAAAATTATAGAAACAGGAACCTGCAGCTGCAAATAACATCTCACTCCCATTTATATTTAGGTTTTTTCCAATGCATTTTTAGATGGTGTTGTGGCACGCATTACTTTATCTAATATTTTTTTGTCTTTCTGATACTATCATTACTGAACTATGATCTAATCAGCACAGCATAAGACTGATGAACATCCTACAGGATTGCCTGATTGCAGGATGTTTTTCTTGAAGATTCCTGAAAACTGTCAGGCAGGTATCACTTCACAGGAGTATGCATACGCAACAATCCATTTTTTAAGCTACGGCTTGAACAATCAAAAAGCAGCATGGAATAGGTATTAGTGATAGCTCAAAAGCAAGCAACCTCATCAGTATTTTTCAGGTAGCTGAAAAAAAGAAAAAGAAAGCAAGTACTGCCTAGTCATCTCAGTAAGTGGAAGAAATAAAAGACTTGACAAAGAGTAGTTGGTATGCATAACTATGGAAGACCTAAAAAACTATATGGAAAAAGGATAAGTTTCAAAGAACTGGCAAACACCACCAATCTGTCTCCCAGTCTTAGAGATTGCAAATCAGAAAGCAGAGACGGTTTGTGGTCATGGTATGTTACAAATCAGTCACAGAACAAAAATGTGAATTGAATTTAAAAAGCCAAATTTAACTCAGATTAAATACTGGATCTGAATGTGGTCCTGGAGGAGTAATAAACACTATTTCAGAGTGTTTTTTATTAGTAAATCAAGTTGAGATGCGTAAGTATGTAAGCGAAGTCTACATCTTTACTCAGAAATACACTTGCCTAGTGCAGAGACTGGAGACAAAGGCAAATAGAAGGAAAGTTTCAGGTGTCTTTTCCCTTCTTCTATGGAGATATTAACATAATCTGTGCTTCCAAGCCCAGAGAAAACATAATAATTAGGCTGTATTAAATTATACAGCAATTATGCATTTGGGGAAAAGTTATGTTTTAGTTACAAGATTTGCAGCCACTACCTTTTAATGCTGTCTGGGTCTTCCATGGCTATTTAAGAACAGGGGCACATACAAATTAGAAATTATTATAGCATCATTATAAATCACTTTGCAAATTATTATGCTGTTAATCAAGGGTTAACCAATAGACAGACATGTCCAGATGTGGTCTTAGAAGTCCAGCTGAATATAAAGCAATAATGAGCAGTAAATTGCTAAACTTAGTTATCATAACAATATTGTTTGTAAGAAACTGGGGAAAAAATCCTCATCACAACAACTCACTAAAAGCTGAAGTAAAATGCCCATTTCTCATTATGCAAAAATATATGGACAGAAGTAATTCAAACGAGGTATTGTTCACATTTTTGTTAGAGAAACTGACTGTTCTTTAAGAGTTTTTAACACAATGCTTTGGGGAATTAAGACAAAGTTACTGGTGAATATAGCTTTCTATTAAGCAGTTTTCTTTCTCAATTGTGCACAACCACTTATGAGCCAGAACATAACAGCTCAATCAAACCTTTGCTTGAACTCCTCTGAAATGTACTGAGAAAATCCTGATATTACCACAAAACTTAGAGAGAAAAAAAAGAACCCAGAAAGAAGAAAATGGATCTGGCAGCTACCTTTTTGCATTCTCTTAATTTCTTCTGCCATATGGAGTGAGCAATAGGAATGCTCTTGCTGTCAGTTACGTAGCAGCTGGCTGTGATGACGTGGTGGAGTGCAGTCTTCTGGCTCATAGCTTGAAGAACTCGCTCAACGTGACGGAGGGAAACTCTGGCCTCTGCGCGTATGCCACCGCTAACAAGCTGCATCGTGCAAGGCACCAGAGCAATTTGTCCGGCACAGTAGAGAACGTCGCCAACCTAGGAGAGAATCAAACCAAGAAAATAAGATTCTGGGATTTTACAGAAGACAAGAGAAGCACCTTTCTTCTCTTCTAGCTAGTTTCTTTCAATAGTACTGTTCTTTGCCATCGTTTGTAACAAATGGAGCAAATATGCCAGTCTAAAGATAATTTTTATAGGGATTTAACTACAACATAGAAACACAGCACTGCAATAATCTGTAACCCAACAGTTAATGCATGGATGTGTGTCAGCTCAAATATGCCAGTCTAAAGATAATTTTTATAGGGATTTAACTACAACATAGAAACACAGCACTGCAATAATCTGTAACCCAACAGTTAATGCATGGATGTGTGTCAGCTCAAATATGCCAGTCTAAAGATAATTTTTATAGGGATTTAACTACAACATAGAAACACAGCACTGCAATAATCTGTAACCCAACAGTTAATGCATGGATGTGTGTCAGCTCAAAACAATAACCTGATGTTGTGGACTGTTACAGCTGCTAGATCACACTGCTGCCCCAACACGGTTAAATATGTTCCTGTTTTCTTTTCTTTTGAGTGATGATGCACATTACCTTTGGTTCAGTGCTATTTTTTAAATCTTCTATGTCTTAAGCTTTGTTTTATGTAAAACCATATAAGAAAGTATCAGTACATATCTGTAACATCTTTAGTAAACTAATTTAAAAATACTGTAAAAATATAGTTGCAGAACACCTAAATGACTGTGTATGAAGCGAAAGTGATGATATTCCACCAGAAGGTAAAAGCAAATTGCAGGCTGAAAATAAAACGCTGAAGAATGCTACTTGAACAAAGACATGGGTCACCTTTTGAAAATAGAATTAAATGGGTGGCCAGATTTACTACTGCAATGCAGTTACTTTGGGCTTATTTTCCAAAATCTTCCCAGCAACACTCTGAAGACCTACTTTTTTTAACAGCAGCCAGCAAAGGAAACATTTATTCTTATTATTCAGACATCTCAAAGATTTTTTTATGAAATCTTAATGTAAATATCAAAACTTTTCATCGTCTTATGCTGCACTTCTCTAGAACGTCTGTGCATTTCCTAATCAGTGAAACAGTAAATTTTATTCACTATCAAAAGAAAACTAAGTATAGAAGTGGGAAGTAAGGTGGGCGTAGGCAGCTTTGAAGTCAGCACAGGAAGAATTTTGCTAGGAGTAAAGACAGAGGAAGTGGACTGTGCAAGGAATCTTTTGCAAGAATCTTGCAGAACTTACCGTATAAACTGTAAAAATTCCTCAGAATTAAGAATAATTAAAAAAGAAATCTGTGTCCTAGAAGACATGGCAATCAAACCATGTGACAGACCCATATGCAACTCCAAATCTGTCCTCATAACTGTCTGTGTCTCACAAAAGACTCACACATGTAACTATTGGAAGAGTATCTTATACAATTTGGCATGCAAGTTCTATGATTAGCAGCTGAAGAGGGGGAGGAGGCAGAGAGGAAACAATATATCAACTGACACACATCAACTTTTTAAATGGTTTAAATTACCTGAAATATTGTTTGATAATTCTATATATAATCCTGAATTTGGAAGAAATATATGAAAGCAATATTTTGGTTTATAGGAACAAATGGTCTTTTTTTTTTTTTTTACAGCGCTATTTTAAAATATGTGCCACTGAACAAGGGAGTCCAGCCAGCTACCAAGTGGCATACTGACAAGATGAGAAACAAATTCAGAAAGATATGATTCAGAGGGGCACAGGTTTGTTTTTAAAGCAAACCATTCATTTTCACCTCTGCAAAGTGAAATCCATGCATTAGTCAAAACCTCCAATACAGGTAGTTTATACTTCTACAGAAAAAAAATCACATGGATGGTATTTCTTCCTTTTTTTCCCCTGTTGAGCTGCTGGTTTTCCATGCATCACCCATGTTAATTATTAGGTAGACAGAAGAGCTGTTCAACCAGTTCACTTCCCCTATTCTTGAACAGATTGTTTGAGACATAATATGAATACTAATTAACGATAAAATATCTGTCAGTGTTTTGAAATACAGACCAAGATAGCACTTTCTTAAAGTATCCTGGACAGTTCTGATACAATTAGCCCCACTGGTCATAAGCAAGGTCATAAAAAAATCTCTGAAGGATTTGAGCAAAATTGGCACCACTTTTGGCTAAGATTCAGTGGGAATTTTGCAGAGTTTTTTTAAAAATCAATTGAAAAAATCCCTCTGTTCCTAACATACTTGTTTGTATCTTAAGATGCAATTAATAGAAAAACAGTGTTCCCAACAAGCCACCATGTTATGGAAGGGTGGATGCAAGGGGAAAAGAGGGGAAAAGGATAAAAAAATGGCCACAGATTTGCAGCAACTGTATTTCAGGGGGACATAATTTATAATAAGAGAAGGAGGAGGGGCGTCTCTCTTCTCTTTCCCAGTGACTCAGTCATGAAAGCAAGCATAAATAATCAGCAAGGACAAAGCAGCAAACCAGTACAAACACTGTTTTAGCAGATTTCAAGACGTTGTCTCTGGAATGTTTGAAGCATTATACAGAAAATTGTTAGCAGAGTAAAAGGCATTTAAAACAGGGAAGTCATCATGCTATCTTGTTCACAGTACTGAAATCTTACAAGAGGAGCTGTCACAATGTATGGTGTCAGTACTCGTGTTGTGAAAGTGTTCTGCAAAACCCTGCTAGAACCTTGCAACAGTTTATCTTTTTGGAGCATTTACGAGGATAACAGAAGATCTTTCAGGGTATAGATTCACAGTGTATCAAGCCTAGAGGACTTGCATTATACAGGAAACTCAGCATAGAAACAAAACTACAATATAAAGGATCTATATTGATCCTTAAAGGATCCGTATGTATACAGTGGATGTCTCATTGGTGATTTGATTTTCACTGCAGACCATACACATATTTCCAGTGCTAAAATTTAAATAAAGACTTGAACCAAAGACAACCCCGAAAACTCAAGCTTTGTACTGCTGAGATGCTCACTTGTACAAATTTATTTCCAATATCGTTTCACAGCAGTAAGCAGGTTATAAATGGGGCCTCATGTGATTCCACATTTCTTCCCTTTTTATTTTCATTTGTATCATTGCAAGTTAAATGAAAGGTGAGTCCTTCTAAGTTAACATAATAGTTTAGCACCTGTTTTGCTCGGTCAGCACAACTGTAAATAATCAGGGGAGTTCAGTGGACAATCAGAACCTCAGAGGATCAGGATGTAATGCGTGCTCTCACAGATAGAAAGCTAAGAGATTATTTGAGAATTACTACCTTTCACAGTGTAGCCGTCTTGCGGGAATAAGTATAATTCAGACCTAGGGCACAGCTTATACCAATTGAAGACTGTATAGTAGCTTTTTTTTCTAAGGTGCTTTCACTTCTTAGGAAAACAGAAGGAAAGCATCTATGGTATTATGGAAAGGAAAAGTCAGAAGAACTGATTTGGTGCCAATTCAAACTGTTCTATCCCATGAAAAAGTTTTTAACAGTATTCTAATTTACCAAAAGGACACAACGTATNCAGGAAAAGAAACAATGAGAAAACCAGACTTAATTGCATAAGGTCTAACTTAACCTGCTAATTAGAATGGAAAAGCTGCAATTATTGTTGCCTAGAAAGAAACAGAAGTAATAGGATACCTATAGATATGCACTGAGTTGTTTCTTTTTTAATTAAAGGTCAAGAGCAACTACGGAAAGTTTATGGAACTGTTCCTGCTGGTATTATTATCACTTGCTAGTGATTAACTGACAATATAAAAATTGCTGGAAACTTCTAACAGAGGGATCTCAAACATGCACCTACACTTCGGCAAATGCTAATAGTTGCACCACAAATGCATGTTTCTTGGAAGGAAGGAGTCAATATGCAATCAGCCAAATCTTTGTTATGAATGCAGTTTGGTGTCTGAGTGACTGCTGCCCTTTAACAGGTCAGGGTGCACAAAAGGTTCAGTGACCCCCTGACCTAACAGTGACACAACCCACCATTAGGCTCAGTCAATGTAAATAAGCAGAACTGACAACACACTAATAGGCTGCCTCTGGTCAGCCACGGGTACCTCTGACCTTAATGAAGACCTAAATCAATTAATACTCCAGGCAATAAAGACCTCTGGCTGATTAAGTTAGATAGAAATAATCTTTTCTAACGGGATTAAAGCTGCAAGGTGGTGAACTTTTTATTCAATATATGATAATCCTTTCTTCCTAGGGCCCTCTTATTTTAGATAATGATGGCAAAATTGCTTTTTGCAATGTGAAATCTTTTATTCAACTGACTAGTATGAATAAAGTTTTAAAGGCATCGTTTAGAAAACAGTAATTTAAACGCTTGAAGTTCACACTATGAAAACAAATTGTATCTGACTAACATGAATCTAATACACCCAACCTTCAATATAATCCACATGTTTTTCTTGAACTGTTACAAATCTATTGTCTAAAAATTCCAGGAATGAGTTCATAACACATAGTTGAGTTTGATACAGGCTTTCTTCTGAGAAAAAATGTGCAGTTATCAGTAGCTAAAGGATGAAGGATATATTCCTAAGTAATAATAATAATAATAATAATAATAATAATAATAATAATAATAGTAATAATAATAATAATAATATAAATTTATTACCTTTGACCAAAAAAATTGACATTTCTAAGACTCCACTTACAGCTTAGTCAAATGTTTGCACATCATACTCAAAACTTCAGAACTTCCCTTTGAATAAAATAACTTTTTTTCCTAGTTAGGTCAAAAAAATCCAGTAACAATTAATTAATAGCATATTATAGCTATTTTATTGAACTAGCTGTAATATTTCCACAGTTTTTAAGGTTTTATAATTCAGTTTTCACATGCTGTGAGTCCATTTTGCTAGTTCTCATTTTGGGATGGATGTTTCAATATGTATCTGATCACCTAAGCTACAAGACTACAAAATGCTCATCATTTTGTATTGCTCTTCACTATTAAAGTTTATTTTATCAATACGTGTTTTAATTTTTTCTCTTCGAATTTCTATATTTGGGGGTTGAAAATTCATAGAACATTTTTTTTTTTTAACAAAAAGTTAAAAAGTACTGCAATTTCATGGATGCTAACCTAGGTTGTATTTCTTTTTTTTCTCTTCAGTTTAGGAAAATTAAGACACATCATCCCACAAAGTCATACTTGACATTGAACACAGTGTCATAACACTATCAACACACCTAAAACTTTTGTGCATTTCCTAATTAAAATTATACCAAGGAGAAGTATCTTGTCACACAGTATACAAACACTGAGCAGCACAAAACCTGGCAGTTCTTTAAACTCAACAGCACATCTGAAGAAGCCACAATACTGTTATGAATACTAAACCAACATAATGAATATCTCCTAATCATACTCTATACTTCCCAATGGTAAACACCTCTGCAATCCTCTAAAAATCGAGTAACTCAAAATGAGCCTTTAGACAGTGCTGGATTTACAGCAGGCAATGTCATCTAATACATTCCCGAAGGTCTGTAGTACCTTGAGGTTTAACAAAATGCTAAATGCACAGACTTGAGAGGGACAATCAGGTCAGAAACTTAAGAGAAGGTAAGATCAAAGTCTTAGCTTGAAAATAATATTTTAAAAACTGTTCTAACCTATCACAGAAAATTGTAATATTTGCATACATATTTTTGGCAATGTGTTGGTTATTTTTAAATCTTGATCAATGTCAAATCAATTTTATTCTGCTCTACAACTGACAGAAATAAAACCCACACACTTCTGATTTACAGAAGACAAAGATTCAAAACCTGAAATTTTCACAAAGAAAACCCACCTCAAAAACTGTCATTTGTATTCCAAGAGAGTATTAGACATAAATCAAAAATAAATGCAGCTTTTAAAGTCAGAACCTGTTGTTATAAACATCTAGAAAGATTCCAATAAAGTGGGTCAAAAATGCTTGCCATCTAATACATCCATGTGGGCATGACGGACAGCTAGTCTGAAATCTTCTCCACGACTCTTGTTTTAGTCAACTTGGAATCTCCAATAGAGAGAGAGGAAATGAACAAAATTGAGGTAGAAATGTTCTTTACTTAATTTGCATATTTTGGCCCACGTGCTGTACTAGCACCCAGGGTACACACTGTTCCTCCGTGGAAAATTACAGTAGACAGCTCAAAGACTTAATTGCCATAGAGGATAAACTGTTCTCCACATTCTGAAGGGTGCTTTTTCCTAAATATAAAAAGAGCAGTCGCCCTACTTTAAAATGAGCAAGCAAACAAGAGTATTAATCTTCGGTGCATTTCTTCCTTGGGACAGTGGAATTTCAGTCTTCATGACTATTAATCTGCCACCTTTTACAAAGCCTACCATCCCTCTCAAGCTTTTGAAAAAAATCACGAGTTCTCACACAACCACACTAGCAAATCTGCCAACTGTGAAAAACTGCAGAACACTTAGCTTTGTGAACATACCTTATCTAAAAGATGGAGTTAAACCTCCAAACTGATTAACACTTCCTCATTTATTACTCATATCACTTAAAAAAAAGATGCCAAACAAAAAAAATTTTTAAAAAATGAGTCTATTCCTAACAATTGGGGTTGGGATTGTGAATGAGACACATAAATTGGTATTTACTAGAAAAACTAAAGGCCTTGTCAGGGTCCAGACAAACAAGGTAGAAAAGACTAGTATCCAACAGAGTAAAGTGAGGGAAATGACTCAATACGGACATGAACTCTTGAGCAATGGATACCACATTTTTAGAAAATGCATACTATGTCCACTGCAAGTGATTGTGTTTTTTAGTGAATTATATATGCAGAGATAAGGGAGAATAATGGTTATAATTCATGTAGATTCCTAAAATATCTGATAAGGCATATCTGGAAATTATTTTTTAACTCTCCTAATTATAAATGCTGTTAACTAGCTGATAGTCTGTAAGGAGAGAATAATGAAAATGCCAATGTAACTGAAGTGGGGTGCCATAGGGATTGGTATTAGGCTTGATTTTGTTTAACATCTTCATTAAGTCAGTGAAAGAAGGGATTAACAGCATGATAATGAAACCCACAGAGGATACTAAATTGGAATGTGCACCAGCAGAAATAAAAAAAAATGGACACAGATAGGTTTAAAATAAAGGCAACAAATAAGAAAACGAGACAGCTTATGAAAAACGAAAACTCTTGCCAGAACATATGGCAAAAGTATTTTGAAATACAGATATTCAGAACAAGGGAGAAAACTTGACTGAAGAACTGCTGAACAGTTTATATTAAAACAAAACTGCTCTTTACTAGAAGCACATTCAGTATAGGACAAAAGAAGATGCAGTCTCTGTTCTCATGACACTAGTCTAATCAAAGAGTAAAATTTGTTAAAATTCCCCAAACTGGTATCATAACCTTTACAAAAAGTATGATATGATTTCCATATTTCAAAAGGAAGTCTATAAAAGATCAGAGGATATCAAAGCTTCAGATGATTCTTCAGAGCTAATGAAGTACTTTTTTTCCAAGAGTTTTTAGATTTCATCATTAACACTATTTTTCAGTTTACAGCTCAGCATAGCAGCATTCAAATTATGGTAAGCATCTTAATCTGTCAGGGTAAAGATGCAAAAATTAAAATTCCCCTGTTTTTACCCTCCTCTGTGAAGGAGAAAATGTCTACAACTTACATGAGGTTACCCAAGCATTTATTTGAGGTTCCCAATAGTTCACTTGCGGTTTTACTATTTAATCCAAAATTTATTTTCATAACAATATAAAATATTTTATATTGTAAAATATATTTTTAAAATATATAAAATATCACCAGAGAAAAATATAGCTGGCATGTTCACAAAACAATCCTCCCTCCTCGATTTCTACATTTTTCTCTACTCTTCTCTACAGTTTCTTTACTTTTCTCTACAGTCCTAGGGAACTGGATAGCACATAAGGGAGAGAGGTTATAAGGTAACTGTAACCATACACACACTATCTAAAGGAAGATAAAGAGAAAAGATTAAGTGATGTGATTTCCTTAGCTACCTACATGTGTTTACATTACAGACTTTGTCTCTTCTACTTTTATCCTTAAATATACAATCTACTTAGAAAGGGATCTCGTAATCTCCTTCCCACATTAACTGAAGCTTCTACTGACAATTTCCACTTACACTAAACTAAATCACCAGTTCAACTATCACTGCAGTGACAAAGCAGTCCAAGAAAGCACACTAGAAATTTCTAGGTTTAAGTTTCTATTAACAATAAGGGTGCTACTGCTTAAGGCTGCACCACTGTTGTGGAATTCAGCATCCAAGGAGAATCAAGAGTGCAGTCATAAAATCCTATTAAGAGCCAGTTGTTTTTTTTTCCTTTCCTACCTGTCTACAGTCCTTATTCATGCCAACTGTCAAATAGTTTAATGTGATTATAAACAGAAGAGGGACAGCTAGGCAGAGAAAATACTCTGTACTGAAAAGTGAAAGCTGTTCATCACACGACAGTAATTCACAGTGTATGAAACACATTAACACCGTGACATTCTATTCTTACAGAAAAGATTTTGTTCCCAGCCTTCACTTGGCTTAATATTCTTACTTGAAATATGCTGTTCATGATTGTCACTGGCTACTTTAAGATGGTTTGCGATAACTGGGAGATGGGAAAGAAGTACTTGCATAAAACCAAGAACCAGCTAACTGAAAACAAGTTAACTTTAACTACAGTAAGCTAAAAGTAATAGTTCTCATTCTAGCCATAGAGTGTGGTTTTGTTGTTTTTTTGTTTGCTTTTACCCATCCTCTATGTATACCTACTCCCACATGGGTTTGACTTTCATCTATGACCACCTAAGCAATAATCAACATTAAAACAGCTTAATGTATGACAAAGATTATTTAGTGCAGAAGTTCAATTTATAATATGTATATCCACCATTTCCCCATGGAAATGAAAGGAGACTTGTTAGTGCAGCTAGATGTACCTGTACAATATACACAACAGTAATGCATATAAAATACAACTTACATGACATACAGTATTTATTACAATCCTCTGCTTATTTATTCATATTTCAGTGACAATACTTCCTTAAATAGCAGAATATCTTTCTCCAGGGATACATCTTCCAATGCAAATTTGCAAGTCACGTTCTGATTATACTTACAGAAACTGAAACTTTCAACAAAGATCTACATACATACTTAATATTCTTGGCCAAACTAATGTCATATTATCTTTTCTGCATCATCAATTAAACTAAACTTGACAAAGAAATGAGTTTGGGTGTTAGGGACTCCATAGTATCAGCTGCAAAATCCTGCTAAATTCAGCAGTACAGCAAGAGTCCAAAGCTAAAAGTCTATGTTCTGAGCAGTAAGATATGACCCGATCTATAAATTTAAAGAATTTGTAATTCCACAGTGATGATGTATTATACATTCTCATGTAATCTGAATTACAATGTTTGTAAATGCAATCCAAGAAACAAAATGCATGAGGAAAGTAACGCCTTTGTCACAGGCATGCTATCAACTACCCTAAAATCTAAAGATTCCTAACAAAACAAAATAAAATTAATGGAAATTAGTGAAACTCAACAACAACCTCAGAAATACACTAAACATGCTCATCCACAAACATTTTCACAACTTTTATTTGTTGTATGCTTAAATACTGACCTTTTATGAGAAATGCACTGTGGACAACATCCTTATATAAAGTATCATTAAATTCCTAACCATGCAATGAGGCAGAGCCTTCAGTGGGCAGATATTCACTTAGACCAGCAGCACTTCAAGAAAAGAACTTACCTATCGACAAAGTAGTAACTTGCACTTAAAAATTAAATTTCTGTAAGAAATTTTATTTTAATTCTGTTTTATAATTAGACTATAACTGTATTATAATTATATTCTATACAATAATACATATCCATCTGGGTATAGAGTTACTATCTCACATTATACATTTTCTGATTTTTTTGGGGGGTAGTTTTTGGTTTTGTGTACATTCAACTTGTTCCTTTTAGTGCTCATTTTCATGGAATTTTCTAAGTGGTTTAGAAGCATAAAAGTTGAGAACCGCAAATTGCACTATATTGACAGTATATTAGTAAGTAAAAAATTACTAATAAAATACGTATCTCATGTTGTGCCATTCAAGCTGCAACCATGTTTCTATCCATCTTGTATCACAAAGCGATGTCAAGAACCAGTGCCTGCACATTTACTACATGTTTAGCCCTTCTGTTTGCATTATTAATAAAAGTAGTTATTTTGTTAGCAAAAACTAATTGCAGAGTCAAGCCCTCTGATATAGAAAAATGGGTAGAAAGCCAAGTGTTGAAACTAAAAGGGGCTAAATAAGAGGAAGGGAGGGGCAGACTGCAGCAAAGAATAATCCAGCAATTAGGTTAATCAGCTGCAATATTGCCAAGACCCAGGTTCAAGTCCCTTCTTGAGTATTTTCCTTTTGCCCGATAATGACAGTGCTGTTGTGACAATGGACACTCCAGGAAGCATATCTTTTAATATCTTCTACTGGAACTGTTCTAACTTGTTTAAATAAATCCACAGTCTTGGGTAATATAGGATGGCATGATTCTGCTCTATGATGAAAAGTATTAGTTACAATGTGCAAAAGCTTTATAATGAACATTAAATCAAAACTGGTACATATCTGATTAGGATTTCTATCCCGATAGTCTAACATTATCCAAAAAAGAAATTACAAGCATTCCAAACTGCTATGAGATGGTCATTGTTACCTTATAGTTTTTGAAATGATAAACACTTAACACTATGAAAGACATTTAAGATAAGCCTTACACTACAGAAAAATCAGACAGACAATTCTGTATGAACAGAGCTTTTGTGAAGTATTTAGGCTACTTCAAAAGATGCAAGATGACAAAATATAAACCACGTCGGGGAGGGAGTTTTTACCACATTTTTGAAAATAAAATAAAAATGCTTACGCAAGCCTAATGTGAACATATAAGATGGGATCAAGAAGTTCTCTTGGACGTATAATGGTTAAAACTTAAGCACAGAAATGATGAATTAGAAACAATATCGATGACATTATTAGAAAATCTTTCAACTTCTAATCTGAATTTTGCAAATAACCAGTAGAGCATCTCTTCAAAAACAGAGGCTGTATCAAAGCCCACAAATTATGCTGAGAACAGTTTAAATACCTAATATTGCTTTTTGAGCTAAGGGAAATTATAGGTATATTACTGAAAACATAACCTTGTATGACAATGCAAATGTCTAATATTTTGCTTGTTCAGCCCAACAGAATGAGCTTCTAATTATCAGCTAAACAGTGCACAGTATTCAAAAAGTATGCACAAATGCCAAAATTTTCAGTGATGGAAACTGTCTCATATAACTTTTACATTCTATTTATACGACATAAAGATTGAAGTTGCCCGACTTGACCATCCATCTACCAGTTTTAAGTTATGTTTTAGGGTTTTGTGAAAAGACTGCGTTTTGTTGTTAAAAAAAGTTTGGTCTAAGTTCAATCAGCATGAATTATTTGTTACGAAGTCCAGTGAGGTATAGTTAACACACAGCATCTTTCAGTGTGTGATTCCAGAGTCCACGTTTGGCAATGTAACTGCTCACAGCATTTGACTCCAAACCTCAGAATTTCTGACATTCAGATCTCAATGAGTTAACTCATATAGCTCTCCAACAAAACACAATTACATGTTTTTGCAGAAAAACTATCACATGCTGATAGTGAATAATTAAATGTTCAAACCAAAGAGAAATGAACCGTTTCTGTGATGTATGTTTTGAACTTCTAATAGCTAGTCTGATTCTTCAGAAAAATAGCTGTGCTGTAATCAGGAAGGGCACTAATGGGGAATGATATAAAAGAATAATGCCTGTAATATGAAGAAAGGTGGAGGAAAAAGAGTTATTCCAACTGATGTTTTTATTTCTTAATTTTAATGCTAACTCAGGATGTCATGGATGTTTATGTAAAGGAATGTTTTTCAGTGTATACCCTGGCCGTGTAAGGTGATGTAATGCTTTGACTTTATGCAAACCAGTAAAAGCAGAAATTGCACCTTGCAGGAGTAGGCTCTGTATGCAGAAGAAGATAATAATGAAATTCAAATGAAATATGCCCTTTAAAACATCATCAGAGAACAATAAATCAGCTCAACACCTTCCCAACACAGAAAATTGAGAGTTAACTAGTGTACCCAATTTTAATTTTTTTTTAAAGGAGGAATAAATCTGCTATAGGGAGCTGCTTTGATAGACCTTTGAAGGTCTTCAAAACTCCTGCTAATATGTTATTCTCTAAAAAATATTCCCATAATTCTGCTGTCTCCCATAATTCCTTGCCTCGAGATTCATCTGTCAACTTTGATGCATCTTTTAAAGTACCCCTCCAAGCCTAAAAACCATGACTACAGACCACAGAAGAGAACTCTTTGCTTTGAAACTATCTGATCAATCAGAAGATCATTTACCTGCAAGCATTATTTGGTGAAGCTAAAGCGGCACATCAACCAGCAGCATCTGAAGGCTGAGGCAGCAAAACGTCAACAACAAATTGTCATTGGCATTCCATTTATGAACCTTCAAACAGCATCAGATCTTTTCCATGGGAAACCAGATCAGGTCAGACTGGAGCTGAATATTTCTTAACAAGCTAACCATCAAAAGAACTTACGTTTTGAATAAAAAGGCTATCATTTGTTGATTTGAATATCAAAGGGATCCACTGCAAACTCCCAGTCTAGAAAAACCTCCCTAAGCTACACCAGACAGGTGTTTAATAATCTATTATTAAGGCACTATTTTAGGTTACTCAGAATCATAAAAAATAGCTGTAACTGTGAAGCTGCAAATGGGACTGCACAAAGAAATGAATGCTATTAACATACTATTAACAATTCAAAAGAATGAGTTGACATACCAATCAAACTTGTTAATTGACTGTCAATGGCCTGTCCCTGAATATACAACATGACTGCATTATATATTTCAAATGCTGACAGGAAGACAGTTTCATTTGCATTAACTTCATAAACTGATCAACAACCAAACTGCCACATACATTTATAATGGGAAGTTGAATCATTTCAATATTCATGCAGCTCTGTAATTGTAAATTAGGCGCTGGCAAACAATACAATACTGTACGTACTCTAAAATATCCTAAATTTCTCTGACCTACTTTCTTTTTTATTTTAAAAGAGCAGTGGAAAAAAGTTGTCTCTTACGGGGACGATTATTACTTTAATTTATGGTTCATGCCTTAGGCAAAATTTGTTTGCAACCTAGTTTGCAACCATTGTTTATAACTCTAGATGGATAACTCGTCCACGATATATGAGGCACACAAGGTGATGTAAAATTTTTCTTGCTTTAGTACTGTGAAGTGTAAATATCATTAAAATACAGGGTAAATCTGTAAAAAAACCAAAGTGAATGAAAATATGTACTATTTCCTTGCTATGACACAAAGCAGATGACAGCAGTGAAACCACTGAAACTTTCTAATTAAACATTGAAACATGTAATTTAAAGTGGAAAGTACTGTTCTTGCACATCCTTCTCTGTGTCCTAGAATTTTCTGCCCTCAGAGGTGCTGTCTATATAAAGTATATTTCCTAAAAATATCTCATAATTACACCCATTCAGTTTCATTGGGATTGACAGTGATAGTAGCTGAAATGGCTGTGATAGTGCTGCCATTTCAGCCAAATGGTTAGTCAGACATACTCTGAGCAAAGTCACAAATCATAGGACTTGAGAGCAGAAGTGCTTGTGGCACTTCCATATTTCTGCACATATTTATCCAGCAGAAATGACCAAGGGCTGATAATAGCAGGAAAATGACACAAAGAATTCCCAATAAAAGGCATGGGCAAACATTCTTCATTTTTCTGGTTAGTATTCGATCCTGCAGCACTTAATAGCTTGCACTTCTGCTTGCTGAAAAATACAGTTCTATCTAAACTAACAGAGAAGCCTTCAAATGTTGTCATTAATGACTGCGTGCATGAATATCAATTTGTATGCCTTAACCATATAAGGAAGATATGAAAGAAGAAATTTGTATTTATTTGTTCTTGAAGTGCTATTGGCATATTTATCACTGTTTATATAGAAATAGTAATATCTCAGTCACTTTGAGAATCAGAGAAATAAAACTAAACAGAAATGTCATAAATGAGGATTAAGTCACGTGGGTCTGAAAGTGTTCCACTGAAAGCTAAGTAGTAATTGATCAAAAATTCTGGAACTGTCGGGTCAGTCACGTTCCCTCTATATCTGTATAACCTGAAGGTAGTATAAGTTTTAAACATATCAACTGTAAATGCACATTGTCTTCTCTTCCCCTCTTTTATTACTACTACTTTCACCCTGTCAATCCAAGCGTCACTTCCCTGGCTTTAAAGTTATTGCAAGAAAGAGCCAAGCACTACACACCAGCATAACCATACAGATATGATATAAACGTCCAATAAATCTGCAGTCATGGCAATCTTCTCCTGCATTTCCTTTCAGATAAACAATATCAGAGGACAATTTCTCTGCTATCTAGGTGAGCTGCTATATTTTAGATTTTATTATTTGTAAGACTGAGAAGCAAAAAATATTCACATTTATTGTTCTAGCAACTGCAATTGAAGAGTAGAAAGACTAACAAATGGAAATATAAAATCTTTAGAAAAACTGAATAGAGGAGCCACTGGGGTGCTGGCAGTCCCAGATCATCCTAACTGGTAATCATGAAAGATTACTTATACTACAAACTAGATATTAGCTTTGATATTTTCCCTGAAGTATAAGCTGAGTAACTGTCATACTGAATAACATCATATGATGGGTACTGCTAAGTTCTTACACTGACAAAACAAGGATCATTAAAGCTTCAACATTCTTTCAGATAATCAATGTAATATAAGCAGTGTGTGATTAAAAACATTTAAGACATGAAAAGTGTCAAGGTAAAGAGCAGCTCATTACTCAAAGGATGTAGCATCTATAAACCCAGCCACATTCGAAGGAGCTGGTCATTTATCACTGCTGCTAATAGTAATACACAACTACAGTGAATTCAGTAATTCATGCCCCAAGATTTATAAACTTTGATCATAAAATATATACATACACAGCTAAAATACATGCACATATAAATATTACTGTAACAGAAATGGTGTGATGTACATTCATGTTTCAAAAAGACACTTGATTAATTCTAAGAAGCTACAATTTGTCTGCAGTGCTTCAAAATTTACATTTGAAATAGTGACATTCTAATTTACTCAAATAAACATTTTCAATGAAATTTTCACTATATTAGCTGAAATCTTTGCGACCCTAAATAGCCTGTGGCCAGCACAGCTTTTGTAGATGGGATAAAAACTCCTGTTCTTGGGAAGAATAAAACTTTCTATTATGCAGATGAAGTCTCATCCATGTGGGAAATGGTGCTTTCTTGAAGATCAGCATGAGACTAGAAAACTAATTTGGACACAAAACTTGGTTATTACAGAACTCATGATCATTATCTTTTAATTGGAAGGCAGGCTTCTCAAACTTCGCTGTCTGTAGAAAGCTCACAAAACATTAGGGACATTTTACAGGACGAAAAGGCTTAAGTCAAACGAGTACTGAGCTGCAGTAGAATATTTGTTTTGTATGAGGATGGTGAGTATAAGAAACGTGTAACCAATGTTTCTGCTGAATGCATTACTGTCAGTTGCTGTGTGATTAATGGCCAGATCAGGACTTGTATTATACTGTACTGCAGAGGTAGAGGGGTTTGAGCAAATCATCTCATTCCAAGTTCATAACAAAACAACAAGCAGCTTAACATAAACCTGTCTGCATTTGCTATTTTTATGGAAAAATTGAAATGAACAAGTAAAAAAATTATTGTAACAAATTTATTGTAACAAATAAAGAATTTATTTTAGAGAATTTCAGTGGATTAGATGCCTAACAAAGATATTCTAGCTTACATTACAGTCCTCTTTCCACTCCCACAGAAGAAACACTGAATCACTATTACAGCTCTTAAAAATAGAGCAAATAAAAATTTATATTAAATGGTTCACCCAGTTTGATTGAAAAGAAGAAACTATTAAAGGCATAAGGTGTTCCAGGTGCAATATCAGTCCTCATTTTGGATGTGAAACTACAACAATATTAGCATTGGCTTATACTTCCTTCTCACATACAGATGCCAAGGGGAGTGCAAGAGGAATAAAGAAGCAATTCCATAAAGCTAGAATGTGCCTTGTATTAAAAACATAGTTCTAATATTAGTCTAATTACTGAGAAACTAGGAGTAGCATAACCAGGAAGCTAATTTATCAATGAGTTCAACTTCGGTTTTAGTATTACCACATAGGGAGACAAGTAAACATTCACATTCACATAATATTAACATATCAGAGATGAAAACTTAAACACTGATCAGGAAATACCAAAAAATCAGGATACATATGGAAACTTCAGGTAGTTTGGGTGATAAGTGAAATATAAATGTATTTGCATTATGAATGTACATTTATATTTAGGAAGATAAACCCAAACTTATCAGCAGGACATTTGGAGTTAGGACAAACATGCTAAAACAATCAAATTAACAGACTTTTGCGAAGTTTTATTCCTTAACTTTAATGTTAGAAGACCTCTTTTTTTTCCCCAAAAAATCCTGATACTTTCTTGATATTGTTTTCCAATTGCTATACTTGATCTTCTTAACATACAAGGGATTTTTCCTGAGACGAGTTACAAAAAGGCAAATTTGAAGTTTCTGCCTGCAGCTACCTCTGGTTTACATTACCTGGATCTGTAACACTTTTCTTCTGAAGACTCTGCAACTCACTGTATAGGTAAAGTGATTTTTAAATGTTTTTCTGAAACTTACTCAGCAATTATGGGAAGTAAGTGAACAACATTTTTCAGCCCAGGGATTATTTTTTCTTAATTTATCAGGCATTTTGAAGGATAAAGTTGGGAGAAAGGACATTTTCTAACCACTGAAAACTCACCATCATCCCATCTTCACCTAATTTCACATTTTATTTATTGAAATCAAATTTACTGCTACCTTTTCAGAATTTAGGGAAAAATTAACCTTGCAGACTTGTTACTGTTACAAAGAAAGCTGGACCTTTGCACAATGTGAGCCAAAGGCAGAGCTGACTTAGGTTCTTCAGGCAATTCCTCAAATACAGAATAAGATCTGACAGATTCTTTCACATGAGGGAAAGGTCGGGAAAGAAAATGTTTGGCAAATCTTTAGTAAGCTACCCATTTAAGGAATACTCAAAGCCTTTCCATCCCACTAGCAGAAGACTGCTGTGACTGTCTCTACTGGACCAAGCCCCAAACAAACATATCTTATAAATCTCCCTTTTTAACTTTATGTGCTCTTTGTCCAAGGGCTGAGATCAATCGAAAACCTCAAGAATTTATATATATTTGATAACATTTGTCAAAGTCCAATTTAGCATGACTAATAACATTTTAACAAAGTTAAACCAGCAGGAAATAAAATCAAGTGTCTCACCTGAGTGTGAGTCACAGAACAGTTGCAACATTTGCAAGCCATTTGACCCCAACGTGACGAAAAGTAAATCAAACATTATTCAGTAATACAGTTGCCTTTAGTGCTAATATATTATTTACTGCACTCATCCCAGCCTTCTCAGGAATCCCATCCTGTTCAATTATTATTATTACAATCCCCTTTCCACAGAGGCAGGGAACTGGCATTTATGCAGAGAAGTAAACAGAAGCCTCTTCTGCAGGCGGATTAGTCTCAACATGGCCAATCTTGCTTATTGGGCATTTGACCTTGACAGGAGTAGTTCTTAGGTCAACCCTCAATCAGAGAAAAATCTTATCAATTTAGGGCTTTTAATGCCCAGTTTTCTAAAGTGAGAATGTCATTGCAATTTCTTTCTTCATATCTTTCTTCAAACATATATTCATGACTTTTACTGCCATGAAATTAGACTTGTAGAAGTCTGGCATGTCAGAGATCTCAAAGTGATATTGATCATCTGTATCAGCTCTGTTTGACTTTGGATTGCTAAGACATTGAAGAGGGCCTCTTTCTCCTCTACAAGCTAAGAGGGTTTCTTTCTATCACAGACGCACTGGGTTTGCCTGTCCTAACTGGAAAAATATGAATGAACCTAAAGATAACTACCTGCAGCTGCATAAAATGCATATATTAGACCTCAACAGAACTAGTCTGCTTTCTTGCACAAAACTAAGTATACCATGGAATTTACAGTGTCTCACAACCAACTCTAAAGCTTGATGCAACTGTGGCCCTAAAAGGTTAATTATGATTTTAATCAATCTCCATGCATACAAAATGGCCACTTTTCTAGAGTTCTGAGACTCCACAGAAAGAAAAAATTATTAGTGAGGGAAACACAGCAACATAGTAATTTGCAGAAAAAGAATTAGTACAATTACAGTTTGCCCAGGTCTAGAAAGGAAGTCTTGTATTTGAAACAGATATTCCGATGATTTTCAGTGAGCATCCCAAGATTTCTTAACCTTTCATGTCCTGCCTCACCTAATTAGATCTTTTACCCCAGACTGTCTGAATTAGCAGTAAAAAAAAAATGTATAGACATCTAATATGAGTCTAGTAATAGTAACACCATGTGTTTTGGAACATGGCAGGTGACATTTCTAATCAGATTACTTTCTTCTTTTATCCTCAAAAACATATTTAGTTGTAATTTATTCAAGAATATTAAAAAGCATTTTAATTCACTGCAAGGATTTCATAGTCAGGAAGTTTTTCCTGAAGGATATGTGACTAATAGCTCTGGAGACTTAAACAGAATGTTTATTTACAAACATACACAGCATCACCCAGAGCTCCTGGAAGTCACTCTGTCGGTAAAGCTTAAAGTTATTCTAGGGGGACACCAGAGTTTAGTCTCCAGGACAGCTGAGTCATTTGTTTCACAGCTGACAGAGTACTGCAGTGTAGTCTCCAGAAATCTCACAGTTAAGTCAAAATTGTTATGCATAATGAAAGCAGTCACCCAGTTTGAAAAAAGTACATAACATAGTAGTTTTAAACTTTTTTATAGAATCTCAGTCGAAGTAAACAAAGGTCCTATAATTATGAAACCCCAAGCTTTGCAATATCTGTGGATCTGACAGTATGATCTCCGTGAGATACTATTGCACTGCTCATACAACCTAAACCACTATGACATGCTAAAATGCAAGCCCACAAGTAACATCAGTTCATATTAGTCTGATCCTTCTGATACCTGAGGTTTAGAATCCATCACCTAAATAATAGATAAAAATAACCTACGAAAATACACACAGTGTTGTTGTCCAGTGTGTAACTCAAGCGTGTCTTTAGCAGAAATTAGATCTCTAAGTGAAAGACTATCACACCTGAAGTTCCTGCCCAAAGTCCTAAGACTGCATAAGTTTTCATAGTAAATTCTGCTCAGTACTTAAGGCCTTGCTTATATGCATATGCTTCAGACCTGCCCATGCTAAACATCTCTGGACACTCATTCCCTATATCTAAGTGCTGACATGATCTACAAACTGTAAGTTCTCTAACTCTGCGTCTTCTGCCACAATAATTTCACAATACATTAGTGTCTTTGTTCAGCTGACTTTAAAAAACTTACTACAAGACAGCAAACTGGAGAGACCTAAAGTGTACTTTCTGAACCCAGTTCCATGGTTCAATTCTATGGAGTAGCACTGTCTTTGGTAAAGTTGCTTTTTCAACTGGAACAAAAAATTGAAATAATCACAGACAATGAACTGAAAATTACAACTACGGCATCACCTAGTACAGTGCCATGGGGAAGTTTCACTTACATCTATACCTATAGCAGAAATTTAATCTCTTATTTTAAGTAAATGTTATGAGGAATCTCATTCAAACTAATAAAATATTTTCAGTTGCAAACACAGACGTCTTGAAATTATACATAGTAATCAATTAGCCTCTACATGAGTTAAAATTATGGTTTTAATTATAAGTAAATCTCACATCTGTATGCCTCAGTCGTCATTATAAAACAATAGATACCTTTAAAATATTTCAAAGAATTAAAAAACATCCCAAATCTTTCAGTATACTACTGCTAAAAAGGACTGCAATTATGCTAAAGTTTTAAAGTTTTTTTTATAATTATTATAACTATATAGGTACTTATCTGAAAGCTGGAGTAAAGGTTAAAGATGGAGTAGAAATTTCTGGTTTTGCTTAATTATGAGCTTTTCAAAGTGAAGCTTAAAACCAGTATCTTTATGGATCTTCAATCTACTGTTCATTTTGTGAATATATTTCAAAGGCAATATCTTTAATACCACTACAGCTGAAATGAATATCTATCTTTATTCAGCACTTAAATGGCTTTAGTTTCATCACTTTTTTTGAGGGCCACAGCTGCATCAAGACATATTGATAATCAAAATCTCAAATTAGTTAGCATACATGTAGCTATCAGAAAACCTGCAACATTAATACAGAATATTTATATCTTCCTGTGAGAGAAATGGAACACACAAATGTGAAAAGCTAAACCTAGAAAATAATGTAACTGAGATTTCTCATTTTTGAGCTATTATAAAACCCCTAAAAACTAAATATATTTTTTCTGAGAAAACAATCTCTCATCAAAAACAATTCAGTAGAATCCCAGGTACCAAATTGTTGAGGAAAGATAGTAGGTTTTCTATCTGAAATTCCTTTGAATATTTAGAAGGCTCTGGACAGACCCTCGCAGTGATTCACAGGCTGGTATAAATTTCAGAAGTCTATGCAAGTCATTTGAATGGGAGGGGAGCAGAAAGAAAAATCAGGTTGCATAAATAGGCTTATAATTTTTTAACTTAGTTTTTCTTTTTTTTTTTCACTTTATTCTGTCCATAAATTTTATTCTGTATTTATACATCTCCAGACATCTGGCAGCTCATCCAGAGTAGAAACTTCACATGCACTTGTGAATATTCACATCTCAGACATGCCCACAATACAAGTGTGTATCAAGCCCACGATGCACACACAGAAGAGACTTCTACTGTAAGACTTCCCTAGAACATAAGAACCATGCACATGATGGGAGTCCTTCAGGTTTATTTAAAGTTCTTCTGAATTCTTTTTATGGGGTTGCCTTCAACTTGACCTTCAAGCATATTTACATGCTTAAAGAACTGCATCTAATTGAAAAATCTGTTCAGAAAATAGAAATTAGGTAAATAAATAAAAATCCTGAAACAAATCTCAGTTAAGTGGCTGCTGGTATAATTACCGCTATAAAATTTCAGTTTGAATGGAATTACCATATCATACAGGAATATACCCTGGTAAAGCTAGAATATGAGTATGAAACAAATAAACCCCAGCACTAAATCTATAGGTGTTGCATTGATTCTTTATTGCTCCAACTCCTTTTAAAGGCTGCATTCAATTTTTGTATTCCAGCATTCTCGAGACTCTGCTTTGCATATGAAACAACAGTGTTTTTAGGGTGACACTTCATTAATATTTTTAGCACTTCATAGCAAATAAGATTTGCAGTCAGTAAAAAGATTCTTTTACCTTGGGTAAATTTCTCACCCAACCACTGCTCAGCATATCACTACTCCCTGTTCAGGACTGTAATTGGCATATAATGGACCAAAGTTTCACTCTTAAGTTTATTTACGTAAGTGTAACTTAGAGCAGATTTTATTATCAAATAACATTCAATATCCAGAAAGCGCAGATGAACAAAATGAAAAATATATGACCACAATAACTGCTATTAGTTATTCAACTTCCACACAAAATCACATTTTTTGGAAAACATTAATATCTGTATTATACATGCGTACTTCTAAAGTTTTGAGTCTCTCTTACATACAACCAGAGTTTCAAATTTGCTTAGCAGCTAGCAGCTCCCATGGAGAAATGGAAAACTCGGAAAAATAGAAAATGTTATGAACTGCAATCTTAACATGAAAATATAGTTAGTTAACTACCAGTACGGTGAAAATAAAGGATTTTTGTCTTAAATTACTGTCATGCTGAGCCCTTCTGAATGCTAGTTAAATGATGAAGGTATTTAATTATTTTTGCAGAGAAACCTTTTCTATAATCAAAAAGTAGGGAAAAATAATAGTCGCAGGAATAAAAATTGCGTATAGGGCTAGGAAACAAATATGAACAGCCACCTTTCCTGCTTAGCATAGAAAACAACAGAATTGTGAACAGACATATAGCATAGAGCTAAAATAAAGAAGAATGGCAAAAGTGGTGGTGAGGTGCCAAGGCAGGCTATTAGTGTTTCAGACCCTCCTCCATGATTTACATGTACTGAGGCTCTGTATGTACATTTTTTAAATTACAGTAATTAACTTTTTGATACTCTGCACAGGAGGGAAGGCTGGGGAAGCACACAGACAAAGAGGGATTCAGCTGAGAATGTAATAAACTGAACTAATCACTTGGAACCTGCTCATCTTTAATCCGCTTTGGTCTTCCCTCTCGGGAAGGGAAAACACCACCAGTCATACTGGAGGTCTCACTCATCCATAGCTCTCTCTGCTTCCTCTTCTTACTCTCTTTTCAATTTACAGTCTTCCATGCCCTACACGAAGTACTTCTCAGAATAACACTTTAGATTCAGTAAATGAGATGTCTACAAGTATAGTCGACATCTTAATTTCCTGCAACATTGCTGAGAAAAAACACACTTAAATAACTATTTTATGGTTTATCCATTTAACAAGAATAAATCAAAAGCTATTTATTTTCTGAAAATTTCTTCTAAATTTTTAGGTTTAAGAAAAAGATTCTACTTCAAAAAAAAAAAAAAAAAAAAGTAACAGCTTTTAAAAATTATGCCAAATTAAACCTCGGCAATACTTGTTACTTTTCTCCAAACTCTGAAGTGCTAAATTAAAAATACATCTAAGGCAGTTCAACCAGTTAACTTTTAGCACAAATTACAGAGTCTTTACTCAAACAAGCATAAATGTTGAAAATGTTCTCCTTGCTACAACCCAGAACTACACTGTTCCACTTCTTTTTGCTATTTTGTTTAAGGACACAGGAAGATCTGTGGGAAAGGGACATTTTGCATTGCTCAGGACTCTTGGCAGAGTCCTTATGTTTCACTTCACAAATTGTAATAATAGTAATGTCTAGTAACAGTAATAGTAATGTAATAGAGAGATGGTACCTTCAGCTGCATTCAGAGGAGCACTGCCAGCAGGTTGAGGGACTTGATCCTGCCCCTCTACTCAGTACTGTTGCCACACCTGGAGTGCTGTGTTTGATTCTGGGTTCCCCAGACAGTGCTCAACAAACGGCCACAAAAATGAGTAAAAGACTGGAGCATATCACCTATTAGGAAAGGCTGAGAGAACTTGGACTATTTTGGTTTTAGAGAAGAGCAGGCTCAGGAAGGGCATCTCATTAGTATATATAAATAATTGAAAGGAGACTGCAGAGAAGGTGGAGCCAGGCTTATAGCAGCGGTGCCCAGTGAAAGGACTGGAGGCAATTGGCACCAAGTGAGACACAGGATGTTCCCTCTGAACCTCAGGAAACACTTTTTTACTGTGTGGGACTGAGCACTGGCACAGGTCGCTCAGAGAGGTTGTGGAGTCTCCGTCCTTGAAGATACTTAAAAGGCATCTGGACATAATCCTTGGCAACCTGCTCAGGGTGGCCCTGCTTGAGCAGGAGGTTGGGCAATATGACCTCTGGGGGACCCTTCCAACCTCAACTATTCCCTGATTCTGTGGAATGTCTGTATGGACTGGCAGATGAGCAGGACATCTTCTGTGTAATTCATAGCTCCGTCCCACACCATTCCACATTTGAATGAACGTGCCTCAGACACTCGTAGTCACGAAGAATAGTTTTCCCCCTGTTCCCTTGTCTATTTGCTATTCCTCTCAATGCTAATATCTTCTGGTTTATTTTCCCATTTCTTTCACCTTCTCAGAACAATGCAAAAAAGAAGTAGCTGAATTGCCAACAGACTGAGCACCGTACAATTTAGCTGTGTGAATGCAGTCTACACTCAATTTTCAATCTATAGATTGTGTCTTTCCACTCCCAGATTCTCTAAACAGTTTTACTGTAACACAGAGTACTACGTTCACTGTGTCTCACATACGAATGATATTATTTCTGCACTCCTATTTCTTCCCCCCTCAATCCTTTTCCCATTTTTACAGATCAATTGAAAAGAAGATGCAGAGGACAAACTCTTTGTAAAGTACTATCTGACTGAACTGTATTTTTCTCCTGTCTACCAAAAGAGGAACAACTGCCTCCTCCCCTTCCTAAGCTACAGTAATAGAATTTTATAAAATATTATTCTAGATTTCTAGAGAATTCACAAATACTGTAACAATTTTAAGCAGATGTTTTAGTTACGAATTCCCAACAAAGAAAATTACGTAAGTATTTAGGTTATCTTTGGTGTTTTCTAGTTATATGACTACACGGCAGAAAACAGTTTTTATTTATATAAATTGTTTCCCTGAAAAAAATTAATTATTATATGGCATCATAAGGTTTAAGATTTACATTCCCATATCTGATACCAAAAGAAGTAATAGGGATCCATGCTGACCCCTGCACTGAGCCTGTTTTGCACTACTTTGCTTTTACAGAAAGTCAAAACACTGAGCTGTCAAAGGATCAAACCCAAAGTCTCCCTGGCCAGAAACATGAAGTCCAGTAAAAGACCTGACTCTAGACAAATACAAGAAGGATTGCCCTCTCCCTGCATAAATTTTGTTTTCTTGCCTTCCATTCTCTCTGCCTTCTCTTGAGTTGGGTGACTGGCACAACATACTAAGAATGCTAAAACCACAGAATATTCCGATGTCTGCCTTCAGACAGGGATTTTCAGATGCTCAGAAGCTAAAAACTACATTGGAAACTCTAGGGTATCAGAAGGAGACAGGGATACACACGTCGTATTACAGAAGAATTGAATCAGAAGAATCTTTTAAGTTAAGAACTCTAAGAATAGAAAAAACACAGATCAACCAAGAATTTCTAGACTGAATCTGTGCCATCAATAGCTGGAAAAACAAAACCGGGGCTTTTCCATACATGCTGATAAAGTACACTGGAAGTCACCGATAACCAGTAGACAAAATCCCTTTACAGCAAAGTAATTTTCAAAGAACAACAGTTTCTGTCCATGAGCAAAGTCTTCTTTCCATGAATTTCTCTGAAGACTTCCAGATGTGGAAGCAGTTTGTTTTTCTCTCTGAAATCCTTATAAATTTAGAAAAAAACTTTGCAGTTTTCTTCTTATGGGCTCCTCTTCTTCCTTTTGAACACTAACTTTTTCCTTATTTCAGTCTTTTATTTATTTTAGAATGTCCCCCATTTAAAAGAAAATTACACCAAATATCTCATATTACATACTGCCTTTCTCCGAAGGTAATAAAAAAAGAGAAACATGTGAATTCTACCCAACATAATAACCTACTGAATGGTGATACCACATGGACTCTATAAAATGTTCTAAATGAACTCTCACAATTAGATACAGCAAATATGGAGAAAAAATTACGTAACCAATAATATCACCCATTTCTTGTATACTTCCACAGCTTCATTGTTCACTGGGCATATTCTCACAAAATGTCATGTGAAAAGCCTATCATAATTTAAGCATTTTACATAGCTCCTGTCATCAGAAAGTGGAACCCTTTTGACATGTTTTAAATTCATCACCAGATAGCAGTAAACTTCACAAAGAAGCCAAATGAAAAAAATATTGATTGGAAGTTCTTTATCAAGATTAAGTTAATACAAGTATTAAGTAGCAGTTGTAAACAGAAAGTTTCAAAGCTACAGTATTTTTCAATCAGTTCTGTGTGTTTTGAGCTCTGCTCTCATACCACCAAATGATGTATTTCTATATTCTATAATTAAGTCACACAGGAAAATACTATCAATAGTGATCTTTTGCTCCGAATTTTTTAAAGATTATGTACTAAATCAAAGTTGTTCACTCATCACCATCAGACTGCAAAACTCAAAGTCAAGCTATATCAGTGAAGTGACCAGCAGACAGTGCAAAATATTTTCTGAAAAACATCAGTAAAAAAGCTATAGAAAAACTGGACACTTGTTGCTTTTCACTCAAAAGTTACCAGACTATCTTAAGAATAAAATACCAACCAACCTTTAAATACAGAAATGCAAAGATTATTTATTCTGTCATTTAAAAATATAATCAGCATGTATCACCCAGCAAAGTAATAAAACCACACTTGGGCTTCTAAACATTCTTTTTCTTCACATATACAGTGCAATACTAAATAATACAGGATCTGAGGTTTTGATGCAATAAAAGATACAGTACATTTTTTTCAATCTATAGACAAGATATAGGAGCCTTTACTTGTTACAGAAATTGTATTTTTTCTTCACCAGTATCACACATCAATTATGATCTCTGACTAGCATAGCAATTTGTCTGCAAACTTAAAGCTGCAAACTGCAAAAAAAGAAGAGATCAAAACCTCACAGAACCTGTACAGAGAGCTAATATTTTGCAGACAAAAAATATTTTGAGTGATTTGGCCTGACATTATTAAAACACTCTTTTTTTTAATGCAGAACCCTATAAATACTTTCTTCCAAAAACCCACATCAACACACTTGATCAAATTGTAACTCTGCAGTGTTATTAGTTTCACATGCATCTTGATTCCAAGTACTGGGTGTTGAAAGATTTATTTATGTTGAGTTGTACCCTAAGGTAATTCGGTTTTCAAAAATTAGGATTCTACAATAATAACCATCTGAAAGACAGCAGCCTGACAATCAACCTTAGGTAGGAAGAATTATTTGGATCCTACAGACAGTAAAGTAGGTCCTTAGAAGTGACAATTTCCTTTTTATTTTTCCCTCTTTTATTTTGTTTTTGTTATTAGACCCTCAACTCACAAATGCTCAACTGTCACAAATGATCAGTGTTACTGAACCACCGGCATTAATCTGTTGTTTGAAATCTATAAAGAAAGACAAATACAAGAGACATTGCAAAATGTCTTCCTCAAGTAGAACCAGATATTGAAATGATAAATAACATAGCCTATGAGCTCTAGTTATAATGTTCTTGGGCAAAAAAGATTTCTAAATATCAAAGACTGTTGCTTCATTGTCAGATGGTCCATAAATAAACCATGGTCAATTCATGACATTGGACCTTTTCTTCTTGCTATGCTACTGTAAATAAGTGTGTTCCCCTTGCCTGTCTGAATTCTACATGCCTATTTCCAGAAATGCCGCAGCATGTAAGTAACACTGTCATGTCCGTTTTGTCAACTACATGCTGATTATCCTTTTCTATCTGCAGTTTGGGAACATTATCAAGGTCAGAAGCAATCGCTCAGAAAACTGATCCTGAAGCTCTTCTGTCTGATAATTCCTGTAAGAAATTTTCATAAATAAACTTCACAATGCAATTGGTGAAAGATCTACCCTTTTTATATACTGTAGAAAGAAAATTGTACCAGTAACTTGGCAAGTATCTAGTCAATGTGTTCATTACTTGCATGTAATCATGTCTTATTCCAAAATGACTCAAGTCTAATTTACCATTACCATATATAACTTCCATGTGTGTTTGGGCAAATGCCCACCTCCTTCAACTCTCCTGACCTCCCGGTTTTTTTTCTTCTTTTTTTTTTTTTCTTTTTTGACAAATTGGTTATGAGGCATTTACAACTGATGCACATATCGCGAAATTATTTCTGCCGAGTTTCCTCCATGACCTGCCCGTGGGACATGACATGCTCTGAGATGCATCGCTCTATCAAACTGAATCTTTCCAGGACAATGCAAATTATGACAAATTCCATCATCCCGCATTATGCGCTTCATGCTAATCTTCCTAATTCGAGAAAATCAGAAGGGCTTGCTGTTCTGCTGAAGGGCACGTTGTCTGAATGAATGATGGTGAAAGAACATCCACAATCCCCTTCATCTTCTAATCCCAGCTGTGGCCACCTCTGTCCTAAAACCACTGAACTTTCTATGTCATTCTTGAATCAGAATTAACTCAGGATCAGTCTTTTGATAAAGTATAGGGAATAAGAATGATTTTTGGTTTTGGACTTCAATGGCAGTACATCTTCAGAAAAGCATTTTTATCAAAAGTTTCAATATAGACTCTTCTTCCTATTTCTTCTAGTCTGCCAGACTTTGCAGTAGGATTGCAATCTCTAAGAAAAGTTAAACTGCCTCCCAGAGTGGTTTTTGAAACAATTTCAGCTATAGGTTTCAGGCAATCTCCGGTCTTGAGCACGTTTGTCTTTGGGATCTTACTCTGCCGACTCAAAGCAAACCACCAACCTGCAGCACATTCTTCAGAAAGTCCCCAGGACAGAAAACTGCAGCATCTCTGAATCATTCTTCACTGGCACAGAAGGTGGCAGTATTACCACATGAAAGAAATTTGCCTTCTCCTAGTAATCCATATCCACATTGCTGAAATAAACATGTTTAATTCCCAAAGAAGCATATATTTTATCCTGTGGCATAATTTACTTATAACATTAAAACTCAAACATGGAGCAATTTGTAGCAATAACTATGATTATGCTGTTAGTGGCCCAAATGTCACTGTCTAGATTAGGCTAAATGATACCTAGCACCAAAGAGCTTCTGTGATTTATTTTTTATTATCACTGGTAGAACTTGCATGCTTAAAAGGCTCCCCATTCAAATTATTCAGTCTTCTTGATGACTGAGGTAATCATAGAAAATCTTATAAAAAATTATAAAAGTCTTAAATCACAGCCATGCTTAAAACATATACATGTTTTGGGCAGGCAGATAAAGTAGTACAGATTTAAAAATAAAACTTCACAGTAAAAACACAATGCATACTGCAGAAGTAGAATTAAAATCTATACGTTTTTGACAATGTGCAAGACCAAGAATTAAAAGACTTTAGAATCAGGAAAAGCAATGTATTACTTTATGAAATAAAATGTATATTTGAAAACATTCTCAGAAATATTAATAAATATATTTATGAAACTGTTTCATGGAAAAGGAAAGAACATTATGATTTTAAAATAGTTTTTGCCTTAATTTTCCTTACTTTAACATCTCAACTAATGGGATCCTCTTCCTATTTCTATAGTCAGAACATTTCAATTAACAGGAACTCTGTCAATATTATGGATAATATTTCTTCTATACTATTACTTCAAATAAAACCAGAATTTTTATTTATGAAAAATGTAGTGTAAGCCATACATTCTAGTTCAATGAGCTTTTCAGAAGGAATAAACAAACACCCAGTAACCAAAACGCAGGCAAGTTTTGTTTTGCATTTACAGTCTCTGCTTTAATGGAATCTTGCATAATTGGCCTGATGCTATACTGAGTCTTCATACATGCCTAATAAGTACATAGCACAGATCCACATTAAAGTATTACTAAGAAGAGACAGGAAGATCTTTAGCTTTATACTTCATTCCCAGTGAGACCCAGACGCTCAGAGGTAAACGACTATGTGAGCATCATTTCAGCAAAAGGCACCGGGCACACCCTGTGCATGCTGTGGCTTGTTGACAAGAACCAGGGCAGGCAGACACCAATAATACATGAAGTGCGGTTCAGAGGCAATTAGGATCAGTTGTCAAGGCCAGGCCATTAATGAAAGAACATGTCAGAGGAGCTGGAGACTTCAATGGTTGAGGGCAAGAAGGCGATTTAGTGTGACAGATCGAGTCCTTCCAATGTCCTCAGCGGTACATGCTAATACCAGCCTTAACAACCTTTTGTGGCAGTGTATAATGCGACTAACATGGACTTTGATTCAGCAAAATGACTGCTGCCACTGTTAGTCTGTCTCATTCCAACAACAGTAAAAGCACTGCTACAAATAATTACCCACTTCCTTCTCCCCCCTTGTCCATTTAATGCAGCAGTCCTTTATGCATGCCATACTGTTTCTCACTAGAAGGTCACAACGTTTATCATGCTGCTTTCTTTTCTTTCTATCATGTCCTTTCTATTTGTTAATATAATCTGAAATTATCCTGTAGAACAGTTTTGTTAAAGTAAAAGGAAATTAACTATAAATGCAACATTAACTCATGTGACTAATAACAAATACAAAAAGAGCAAATCAAACCGGCCTAAAGGATTCACTAACTATCCTGTCAATTATGCAAGGAATATGCTGCAACATGAGATGAATATTCATCTTACTTATAACATCATCTACTGGATTAAATATATATGGCAACTTTAACGACCATGAAAATGAAATCCTGAAGCTGTATACATAATTTGGCACTTGGTTGTTTTTCCTGTTGTTACTGTCAGCACTACTAATTTTTTAAAAAACCTGCAGACCCTAAATTCCTAGCATCAATTACAAGATGAAAGGAAGCATAAATTTAGAAAAAAGAACCTGAAACAGCAGTTGTATTGTAGTCACAATACTGAAGTTGGGGACATCGCTGAAACGAGGCACTGTTGTGTTTTCTTTATAGAATATGTGATCTGTTTCTCAAACAAGAGTTTTCAAGTAAGTTAAGACTTCACAAACCATTTTCTTAACTACATGACCTAATTTCTTAAAGTATGGTCCTGGTATTCAGTACCCCTTTCAAGATCAGTTTCTTTCTAAGGCTTCAACATTCTGTCCACATAAGAATATGCTATGCCATCCATTTAGGTGTGAGAAATTTGACTTCAGAAATGGCAGGATTGAAAAAAGGTTAGTCATATTCATCAGAATTCTCCAAATATTTCAGGGGGGAATTCATTGATTTGTCAAAGTAAACACTGTCCTATCAATGAAAAAAATGACTTCTTGAGGCCTATTTTATTCACCTTACATCAGATGATGTGGTTCTCCCCTATCACTTCTGTCATTTGGCTATGCCTGAACTGACCTTTCTAGAGGCAATACTTATCTGTGAGTGACAGGAGAAACTATCTCCAGCAGGATGAATTTCCTTCTCTCTCTTCATTTCTCTACACTTTGCCTACTTTCTGTCTGACTCATTTTAATTTCTCCTTTTTTTTCCTCCATTTCTTTTTTTGTTTATGATTCTACAGCTAACCTCTTCTTAACCGCCCTTTGCCAACATTCCCTTTTCAACCAATAGTTTTAACCTTTTCAGTACCTACTTATTTATGTTTTTACAATTTTTTTTTTCAACTTTCTTTCTCTTAATTTTATTCTTTGCACTTTTCCATTTCATTGCCTCCTTCACTTTTGCACTTTTGCCAGCTCCTCTTCCAACCAAAGAGAAAAATCCCACTGACTACAATATGAGTATGCTCTAATGCAAGTATTTAGCCCTGGATATACTACCAGCATCAGTGTATCCAACACAAGTAGCAATTGTTGGTGTTTACATGATTAGTATTAGGGGTACTTCTTTGATGGAATAATGCATAAATGATGGGACGGCACTGTACTACAATTACAGGTCTACGGTGCATTATGCGGAACATGAAGCAGAAATATAATGGAGACAGCAGTGATCTCACATATTTTATCTACATATATTGATTATTTTGGATTGTGGTAAGTATGCACGAATGGAAGTTATATATAACTCTTGGCATATATACTAGAAATAAACATTAAATTAAAAGTTATGCATGTGGGTGACCCAGTTCAACTTTAGGATTTGGATTCAGATTGGCATTAAAATTCTATCTTAAAAACTGTGATGTCTCTACAAATATGCCAGCGATTATCCTACCCTTCTTTAGTAAGAGATTTGACATTTAAAAAGAAAAAAAAGAAGGAGAGTATTATCAGAACAACATTTTTAAAAAAATCATTACAGTATATTGCAGTATTTCATAAAGTAGAATCAAGAGATCATGACTGGCATTTAAAGAATATTCTAATTGTTCTGTATCTTTCTGTACTTCTTCTTCTTTCATGTAACTACCATGAACTTCTATCAAAATTATTTGTAAACAATTGCTTCAAGATTATTGTCTTTTGCAAATATTTATAAAATATTTCCTGCACAATTAAACAATGATTTTCATTTAGTATCTCAAGTTTTAATGATATGTTACAGGATGGCTTGGAAATAATTATCATAAACATAGGAATGACAGACACAAATATTTAATATAATGAAATTCTGAAATTCTACAGAATTTATAGATGCACAATGTAAGACATCCTTTTGAGGAATTATAACAAATCTTTTCACAGAAATGAATTAGGCTTTAACATAAATATATAGGAACATTACTAAAGCAATTCGAAGAACTGAACACAAATAAAACTACAATACGGACATATTAGAAATCGCAATATTTAATAATCAAGATGTTTCTAAACTGGAACTATTTTCAAAATCAAGGAAGGAAGGAAGGAAGGAAGGAAGGAAGGAAGGAAGGAAATACAACACAGAGGTACAAAAAACCCCCTAACTTTTCTTACCAAATATAAATGCAAAAAATCACAGCACAAGAAATATTAAAAAAAATTAAAATTAAAATAACTTTGCTGCCTAATACAAACAAATCATACTTATCATTCCCTAGGACCACAAAATAATTCACAAACAGTTTTTAAGACATTTAGAGGAAAATAAATTCAACACTGATATAAAGCTCTAACTGCAAAGAGAAGAAACAGGTCACTAACACTGTATACTAAAAATATAATCTTACCTAGAAGACAGTGAATATGGAACTTTCTCTAAAAATATATATCTAATTATACAACACAAACTTGATCAGAACTTTGGAGCTAACACTCTTATTTTTAACCCTGTCTGGATTGTAACTGCAAAATACAAACCCCCTAAACATTAGCTCAGTGTGCTTACTGAAAAAAAGAAGTGTTTCAAGAAGCAACACATGACAATACATAATAGATAACATGCTTTCATAAATTAACATGCCAGAATCTGTACGAATAAGCTACCACAAATTCAGAACATAAATGCAATTATAATTTGGAGGTAAAACAAAAGACAAATAACCAGAAAATAGCTTAAACAAGTAATAACCACAGAGGAAAAACATATACACCTTTGAGAAGACTTTGGTTGGCCTTGAAAACAAACAAAAAAAAGAAAGGAATGTCAAAAATTGTTTTGTGGTGCAGAGATATCAAATCCTGGACTCTTTAAGCCTAAGACAAGTGAGAATCTGGGCATAGGCAAGCATGTAAATTTGGCTTTTCCATTTTAAACTGCTCTAAAATGCAACAGTCAGGTTGACTAAGAGATTTTTCCTTGTTTTGAAAATGTTGTCCTGTCTCATTACAAAGAGCTACTAAGAGAATGTTCTGAAAAGAATTCTCTCACAGGATTTCAAGGTTGGCTCTTTTTGTTAGGTTGAGAGAGTTTGTGGTGAGAAACAGTACAACTGAGCTCAGGGATAAAATGTGTTCAATCCCTGAAACGTTACCTAGAGTTGAACTGAAAGCTGTGCCTCTCCAACAACAGAGAGCATATGATAATGCTGGCTTAAAAGAATGATGTTTTCCAAGTCTTCATGGTGGTAAAACGAAGCTTAGTCAACAGAAATAGAAGGATAAAAATTATTTGTGATCCCTTGGATTCAAAAAGAAAGGGTGAGGAAACAGGAAAGCAGCAAAAAAATCTATCTTAAAGGGTAGACGATCTCTTCCAGATCCTTGGAAAAAAACCCTCCACTTTCAAGACAACCACCCTGTTTGCTTGCACTGCCTGAGGGAGACAGATCTCATGTGCACTGAAGAAGTTCAAGAAGGGCAACAGTCTGAGGAGCACAGTGCTTCAATTTCCCAACTCAAAAGACTGTAGTTTCAGCAGCAAAAATAACAGCAATGAGGTTTCACACTTAAAACAGATGACAGAACACAGACCAAAACCTGGTTGGAAAAAAAAAAAGTTTGACACATTTTTGAGGTTCAACAGTATTTCAGTGTGTAATGATATGGAGGGCACCAATTTATCACAATCAGTTCACTTTGAACTTACTTTCGGTACTACAATAAAAATAAAGCTATGCTTATCTGGAAATGTTGATGTCTCAGTAAAAGAGAACTTCTCCAGAGAAGTAAAGATACAGAAATTACTAAACTGATGTCTTGAATCATCTAGTAAGTCTTGAATATCTTCTCATATAACCAGAAAACTGAATTACAGTAGAAAGTATCTATTCTGAACAAACAAGCATATGGATACTGTAGGAAACAAGTGAGGAGGAAAGAAGGGTTGGTCCACGTGAGTGTCCCAGTAGGTACACAGCAATACAAGGCATCCTTGCAAGTGGAATTTGAGCAAACCTAAGTCAGTAGAAATACCAGCTACACAAAGAACCAAGACATTTTTTCTGTATATGTTAACGAATGTCTAGGGATGAATTATCTAGGGCATGGCATGGCTCACAAACAGTTAACCTAGTGAAAATTCTAAGGGAAGGAACACGAGCACTTCAAATCTGTCACAATAATCACATAACTGAACCTCTAGAGAAAGAGACAATGTTTCAGTTACTGAGCTCAACCCCCAGGCTCTCATGCATCAAATTCACAAACGAAAACAAACTGGGATGGGGGATGGAAAGATTTGTGTTGCCAAAATGCCAAGATAACGTAGTGGACTCAAAAAAATTTGCCATTAGTGAATACATAATCTTAAAAAAGATGTCTGAACTCCAACTAGGACCATTCCCGTATAACACAGTGAAGCAGAACATGAAAAAGTATGAATAATGGGCATGTTGATAGGAAATAATGTGGATGAGTGGTCTGAAAAAATGCAACCGCTTTTGAAGCTAAATACAAGGTGAATAGACCGAGCAAGGTATCAGTTGTACTATCTTTATAAGAACAATGAAAAGTATGGAGGAGAAGACATTTTAGAAGAGGAGGCAAAGTGGGAAAAAGAGAAGATACTACTTAGGAGAGACACCAAAACAGGTAGGTTATAGCCTCTAAAGCATACAGAACTTAAGAAAGATAATAATGTCAACAACAGCACGTTTATAGTAGAATTACTTTTTCAAAATTAGAGTAGAATTGCAAATTTGTTTCCTTATTCTCGTCTTCTGAAGATATTTTTGTCAGTTTCCCTTAATCAATACTGAGAAATTACAGAATGATTGTTTTATTAGAAATGTTTACCTGGGTAATTTTTCTTTCTCTAAAGACTTCCTGTATCATTCACTCTGGAGCATACTGGTGGCTCAGTTTCACTTGCAGAGTTACCATGAAAACATTTGCAATATATTACAATCCTGGAAGTGCTGGTATAGAATACAAAGATATTTAATAGGTATGTTGTAGGGATTATTTACGTTAGAGATGTCTTGGCAAGTTTTTCATTTCATGCTCAGGCACACTCTTGACCCATTAAGCGTATTTGGTGTTGCACACCATTTGCTTCTACTGACAAGCTCAGCAAGGCTAGAGAGCTGTTTGAACACCAGGGTGGATGGTTCTGAAAAGATTGTTTTAGAAAGATTTTTTTTTCCAAAGTAGGATCTTTTTTCTGTCATAGACTATAAATGTGTAATGATGTTCTAAAAATTCAATAGATGGATGGTGACAACAAATTATTTACTTCCTAATACTGTATTTTTGTGGGTCTTTTCACAGGAGAGGTTGGATTGATTAAAAATTCATTTTAGATGACTGAGACAAGCAGGTCGCATGTTCTACTTAGAACAAATGTTTTATATAAGGGTCTGATTGTATATTGCATCTTTTAACAGTCTGGCACAGATTTTATATTTTATGGAGATAAGTGGACTCATGGTTTTCCTATATATATTTAAGTGTTTAGGTAACAGTCAGGTAACTGAGAACATCTAGGAAAATAATATTTATGTAGAAACATTCCAAAGATGGCTTGGCAGAAAGTTGATAATTACTGAATTTGTGGTGGACACCAATAAAGGAGTTTAAGTTTCCAGTCAAGATAAATTTTGCATCTGTATATGTCAGATATGCCATGATATCATGGTATAATTATTTAGAAACTTTTTTCAAGGCAGCCAGCTAAAAGGTTGGTTACTTGCAGGGCTATATTCATGTTTATTGTTCTTTAAAATCTGGTGCAGTTGAAATAGTGACAACATAGTTGTTCTAATGGGAAAATAGAGATATGTATTTCAATTTTTCAAAATTTTGGTCCTTTTCTTTTAAAGCTTCAAGCACATCCCATCATGAGGCGGCATATGGACATACAGACTACTGTAGTGCTTCTGCAGAGGCACTGCAGAATACTGTGAGGTTGTCCGTCAACAGGCTCATTCTGCTATGGAATCTGTGCAGAAAATCTCTTGTCCTCCGTAGCAAACTTCTTTTTACAATTGTGTCAGACTCAGTTATACAGTCCTCATGGTTTATGATCACAGCTGCGTCTTTTGCTGTTTCTGGCTTAACCACTACTTGGGCATTGAATCTGAAGCACTTCTCTCAGTGACAGTTTTTGATTGTGGTATTTATTGCTGGTTATTACAAAGCCAAATCTAAGGCAGTCAGTATGACAGCTGAAGGTGCAATTTGGTCTACTATAACATTTTTAAACCTAAGCTTTTATGATACTGGTCATCTCCTGGCATTTGTCGTATGAAACAACAGCACTGGAAATGGCTTAAAAATATCATTTTCAAAAGAAAGTGATGAAAATAAAATGTTCTCATTCTCTTCCTAACAATAATTATTCCTGTGTTTCTTAGGTCACAAACACTTTGTCTCTGCCAAGGACAGAACTGATTACCTTGTTTAGGCTGCTAAGCTTGTAGAATAAAGGAAATATGAATAAGACATCCAATGTAGAATAAGACATCTCAAATAAAACTGGGATTAATTACTGCTATGGTTATTTTTTAATACAGTTGCTTCCCTTTTTATTCTTTTTACCTTAAAACGGAATTTTAAACTGATTTTTGGCATCAGCTCCTCTTA
>VZTF01000894.1:388202-420702 GCA_013397755.1 Cnemophilus loriae | reverse complement strand
TGGACTTTGTGATACTGGGTGTGATTGTATTTCTCATCCTTCAGCGGCGGCAGGCAGCTTTAGTTCACATTTTGTTCAATGGCACTAATTAGATACAATGTTTATAGTCAGGTTTCTTAATCTCCAGTGAAGAAGCATATGGCACCTAAAAAAAAGACTTACAAAGATGAAGAGCTCAGTTTTGTCCCACTGTTTCCTGACTTATGCACTTAAAGTCTCCATACAATTTAGAAGTCTCCAAGTTGCCCGAACATTGTGTATGCTTTTTTTTTTTTTTTGTGGCAATGGCTAGGGAAGAAACAATAACTTTTATATTGGTGATGAGGTTTCTTACACGAGAGTGTGCATGCCAGTGGCACTGGAGTACAACTTCCTTGCTTTCATCTACAAAAAATTACAATGTCTTAAGTGCTCTTCCATACAGCACCATTAATGATCTCCACTACCCGAAGAGCAATTTTATACTGAGGACTTCCTTTTTTCTAAAATTATGGTATTTCCTTTCTGTTACTCTGTCAATAAATCTGTAATTTTAATATTAAGTGCAAAATGTGAAAAAAACTAAGCTGGAAAGGACTTCTAGAGTCACCTAATTCAACTTTATGCTTAGAGCAGGACTAAATTAGACATTAGAACAGTTTGCTGATGGTCTTGGGCAGTCAGGTTTTGAAGACCTGCCTGCTACAATCCTGCTGATGATGCCTAGTATTAAGTCAGCCTTCACTGCTGCAATGGTGAACTTCCAACTAACATTTAGAATGCTGACAATCATGGCCTCTAGTTACTTCTTTGCAGATCTGCTATCTAAATAGGTTCCTTTCCTGCACCGCTGTATGGGACTATTCTGTCCTAGCTACAGGACTTTTCCATGATTTCTGTTCAGTTTTGTGAGGCTTCATTATCATTTGCTTGTCTAGGTATCTCGGAATGGCAGCCATGCCCTCCAATGCATCAAGCCCCATCCAAATTACTGTAATCCACAATCCTGCTAGGTGTATGGTATCGTCCAAGTTGTTGACTAAAACGCTAAGAATATCATCCCTAGTATAAAACCCAGAGGAACATTATTTAGAATCAGAACTGTTGACTATCATTTTTTTCCCTCACCCACTGGAAGGTATTCTATCCCCACATTACTAGATATGGCATAATATAATAAACTGTTGTTGAATCACAAAAGGAAAAGATGGGAAGGAAGCTACTGGGTTAAGATAGTGCAGAAAAAAAAAAATGAGGAAAAGATGCCTGAAGGATGGTTCAAACTGGGATCTGGCAGCTCTCAGAAGGAAAGAACTGAGGTCATGAGGCAAGCTAAAAGTTTCAGCCTACATAATCAAGTCATAGATGCATATGTGTTGAAATATGTACAAAATACATTATGTCTTATTGTATCTTCAAGCAGTTCATGTCTACTTCTTACAGAAACACTGAAATTGTTTTTATAGAATGTTAATCCCAGAAAAGAAATAATGTTAATCCAAAAGAAGAAGATTTTTGCTATAAGTAATTTGAAAATCCTGATTTAATTCTGCCACTGTTGTTTAGTATCTATCAAACTGAGGTCAGGACATTCTCATGGTAAATTACAAATCTTTACTTTTTGTCCTTATAGCACTGTTGGCAAGATCCTGAAAGATCCCTACTGAATTGAAATGATGCTCTGCTGAGTGATTTTTGAGCCTGAAGTGTGAATTCCATAGTTTGCATGAACTACCTACATCTTTCTGCTGCCAGCTCTGCTCTTACATGCCAGGGCACATCAATCCCAACTTGCAATATCTTGAATATTAGTCTATGGTCTATTCTGAACTCAGCAAAAACACCACGCAAAAATACATGATGACTGCCCAGTGTCCACGAAACCTCATATCGGACTGAAAAGACAAAATTTTAATTGTCCAATTGTTGTCAAGGAAAAGGTAAACAAACTCTACAGATATACGGCATAAGGGTAATAAATATTTACTGTTTTAAGATCATTCTGCTTCTTCAATCATAAAAAACTAATAAACATTTCATCATCATAAAATTTGTATAATTTCAAATAATTTTTGTTGACTACAAAGATTAAAACCTCACTTTTGTTCCTTCCTTATTTATTCTGGAAAATATATTCCATTCCTAAAATATACTAAAGTGCTTATTTCTGCTGGTGAACTTAAGAGCTTAATATCTTATATATATATAGATATAGCTTATATATATATAGCTTAATACCATATATAGCCTTAGGAAGTTCTAAAAACTCATCTAAAGAAGATTTTAATTTTGGAAAATTCATGTTTAAGAAGATACAAAATCTGTATCTTCCATTAATAAAATTTCAAATTCAAATACTTTGTTTATGCGCTTATACACTCCTCTACGATGTTTTCTTATGAAAAGGTTTTATAAATTACATCCTTTATATGCTGTTTTAGAAATAAAAAATATTTAAATATTAAAAACATTTACTGAAACGTTCATTTGTTCTAGTATGTTTGACATGTACTGTATCAAGCTCTGCAGAACAGAAGTATGTTACCAAAAGTCGAAGATTCTTAGCAAGACAAAACCAGAGTGTTAAATATTGATACTCAGATGAAATGCATAGTTGGTAGTAGTAAGGCAAAATATGGCAAAGGAAAAATAAAAATATTGCTGCCATGTATACTACCAATTCCACCTGCAGGTGTTTGTGGACTAGAGACAGAACATAGCCGTAAAGGACAACAAGTGAGTGATCCTGTAGCAGAGGTACAGCTTTTCATTACTGTTACATTACTCCTGTGGTAGTTTTTAAAAGTAAAAATACTTATTTTACACTGAAAGGGAAAATAATGTTGCTTAACTAAAACGATCTCTTGGGGGTAAAAGAAAATAAAGCAAAACAAAATGCACCAGTGGAAAATTTTCCTTAATGTTTGAATTGCTGACCAGTGTTACTGGTTTTAGTGTTACTGTTACTATATTTGAAGAGACATGAACTTTTCCTTGGGTATGCTGACTGTCCCGTAGCACCAGAAGATCCGGCAGTACCAGCTTATGGACATTTGCAGCATGAGATTTTTCACTGGGTTACTGAAGCAATTTTCAGTTAACACCCTTTTCTGAATTTAGTTGATGCCAGTTCCAGGATCTAGAGATTAGTTGCAATGTAAGAGGTTTCTCCAAACAACAAAGTTACAAAGCTTATTAACTTTAATCTTTGAAGGATTATGCATGATATGACACAATTATGATCATTAAAGTGTAAGACTGAATGGAATAAAGTTTAATAAACCAACTTCCTGCTTTCGCAAGAAAAATGGATATAGAGAGATGATAAAAATACACCCTCCTGTAACAAGATTCATACAGTAGTAATCTACCAACATTTCTTCCTGAAAATAAAACAAATTCCACATGAGCTTCTGAAGCAAAATACTATTCCTGAAAGTTTCTGTAAAATAATACAAAGACAAAACAAGTACAATTGCATGGCCAGTGTACAAGGTTTGCAGACTCAAAAATATTTCAGGCAATTTAAACATGTCATAACATCTTGCTTAAATCAGTCTGCACAACACTGGACAATGTATTACACGAGAAGAGTATTGGTAAGATAGGCATATATTTTTTGCAACAGAAAAGGTTGAGACAGTTCACAAATTATCAGAATGGTACTAGCTGGACAGAAAACACCATATTACGAGAATTTTTTTTATGCAAATTTTTGGTCCACTTTTCCATGATAATTTACTGCCACCTTTTCATACTTCTAAATAGCATGCAATATTCTGTTCAGTTCATTATTATTTTGAAAAATAGAACAGTTCGTCAACCTTGATGTTCTTTTAAATGGTTAAGCAGCACTACAAGCCTCAGAAACTATTTAATTAAAGAAGCATTTTAAGATTGACTCTACCTATAAAAAAGTTTGAGCTTTAACAAGGAAACTGAAATATCCTCAGCTGTTCCTAAACTCTGTTTATATTCTAGGCAGATTATAAAAGTATATGTATGACAGGTTTTTTGTCTAATTATAATATACAACAGAAGTATGCTGTTCTTGAGATTCTCTGAAAAGAATAATTTAACCAGTTTTATTATCACAAAATGAAGAACTGATGAGAGTTAAGTCGTCTGTAAGTTTTAAAAACATAAATTCAAAATGCTGTTTGTTTTTTTTTTTTTACACATTTTCTTTTGCACATTCGGATGAGAGAGAAGGTGACTTTATAACTGTATTTATTTCAGTAAGGGGGCATATATTTCACATGAAGTAACAAAAATTCCTACCTTGATGGACTGACTGTAAGGTCCTATGCTGGCAGGTGCCCAGTGGGAAATGCTCTGTACATGCATGACCAGCTTTTCATCATGTACTACGTCATCTGTTGCCATGTCATACTTATGTGCAAGGCAGTCAATGCAAAACAGCACTCCATCAGGTAACCGCGTTTCCACACATACTCTGAAAACACATGATAATTATTTTTTTCAAACAGAAGTTTGCTTGAACCAACTACCAACATTTATTTTCCACTTCTTTTTTTGTCTGGACATTACCTTAGGAAATTTTGCCAGGATCATATAACAAAAGTTAGAGTATTGCAATAACCTGCTAGCATTAACACTGTTATCTCCTCAAGGACACTGCTGGCTCACAGACAGTTTCTTGTCCACCAAGACTCCCAGGTCCTTCTTTGCAGAACTGCTTCCCAGCACTTCAGTCTCCAGCCTGTACTAGTGCATGGGGTTATTCCTCCCCAGGTGCAAGACCCTGCACTTGCCTTAGCTGAATTTCAGAAGGTTTTTCTCCGCCCATCTCTCCAACCTGTCGAGGTCCTTCTGCAGGTCTGCACAGCCCTCTAGGGTATGCATCACTTCTCCCAGCTTGGCGCCACCAGTGAACTTGCTGAGGAGGAATCTGCACCTTCATCAAAGTCATTGATGAATAAACTAAACAAGACTGGGCCCAATATTGAATCTTGGGGCACACTGCTAGTGACAGGTCTCCAACTAGACCCTGTACCATTGATTATGACGCTCTGGGATCTGCAATTCACGCAGTTCTCAATCCACCTCTCTGTCCACTCATCCAGTCCACACTTCCTGAGTTTGCCTATGAGGATGCTGAGAGAGACAGTGCCGAAGTTTTCTAAAAAGCAGCAGCTTACAGTTCCTTTACAACCTTCTCACAGGTTATCTGTAATACCAGCATATTTTTCTGCTATACTTTAAGTTGCATGACAGATACACACATATGACAGGACTCAAAATCTACTTAAGCATTCATTTATAAAGTTCACTTTTGTTTCCTCTGAGGAAGACTGAGTGCCTTGATGAACAGACAGACGTGTGTTGCATGTGGCCAGTTAAAAGGCAGGGGGGTTGAGAGTCTGTGTGGGGAAATCAACATTTCAAAGCCTGAAAAATAATTATATTTGCAGTCCATGCATAAAAAAGTCATTTAGCTCCCAGCAGGAATCCAACAAAAAATTACTTGTTCTCTTTACATATCATGTAACATAGCCTTATAAAACTCTTCTCATCTTGCTTATTTCTTTCAAGAAAACTATTTTTCTCCTCACCTCCCACATGTAAATATAGTAGCTTTTCCTCATTACCATCATCATAAGCATGGATGAATGGATTTTCTGCTTGGGCTGGTAAATTTTCAAGACAATTTTGCAAATTTATTGCAGATCCACACCCGAGTCAGTGCTTCCAGCATACTGCTTGTGAGAACTTCCACAACCAGGCCTCTGTACATAATGCAATGATGCAACCATGCAAACTGTTGTATATTTTTTCTTCAGGACAAAATGCAACATAAACAAATATGCAACATAAATGCAGTGCTGTGGAAAGGGACCTGAGGACCCTGGTCAATGGCAAGTTGAATATGAGTCAGCAGTGCCCTGGCAGCCAAGAGGGTCAGCCACGTCCTGGGGTGCATCAGGCACAGCATCACCAGCCGGGCAAGGGAGGGGATTGTCCCGCTCTGCTCTGCACTGGGGCTGCCTCACCTCAAGTCCTGGGTGCAGTTCTGAGAGCCACAGTATAAGAAAGATATAAAGTGTAAGAGAGCATCCAAAGGAGGGCTACGAAGATGGTGAAGGGCCTTGAAGGGCAGCCGTATGAGAAGCAGCTGAGGTCACTTGGTCTGTTCAGCCTGGAGAAGAGGAGACTCAGGGGAGACCTCATTGCAGTTACAGCTTCCTCGTAAAGTGAAGAGCAGGGGCAGGCACTGATCTCTTCTCTGTAATGACCAGTGACAGGACCTGAGGGAATGGCCTGAAGTTGTGTCAGCGGAGGTTTAGGCTGGGTATTAGGGAAAGGTTCTTCACACAGGGGTGGTCAGGTAGTGGAACAGGCTCCCCAGGGAAGTGGTCACAGCACCAGCCTGACAGAGTTCAAGAAGTGTTTGGAAAATGCTCTCAGTCTCAGGCACGTGGTGTGACTCCTAAGGCGTCCTGTGCAGGTTCACGAGCTAGACTTTGACTATCCTTGTGGGTCTCCTCCTACTCAGGATATTCTATGATGCTCTGAAAACTGCTGCATAAAAATAATACTAAAAAGGCATTTTCCTGCAACTTTCTAATCTTTCTACCTTGTTATTTTACTGATGGAAGGCTATGTAGCTGGCTATGCAAATGTGGAGGCCTAAAACATGCAGGCATAAGAAATGAAAGATAAATCAGGAGAAGTTGAGTATTATAAAGAGAACCTAAGACATGTAGGAGTGGGGAATAATTTTGTGTCATTTGCAGCTGGGATTAGATCCCTCCTCTGAAGGCCCAGACAGCTGACACTCTCATTTCTCTGTGATTTAATAATCCTGGCCTACAGTCAGCATCTCAAAGAAGCCTCTCTCTGCTTGTTTTGGGTCTGACATCCAGGCAGTGTAGTGGAATGTCAGTCTATGATGATTGTCTTAACAATGTCTTTGAACTATTTGTCTTGCTATTCTTAACATTCACAAGCCTCTATTACACTTCATATTCTGCAATAAGAGTATAACACATAGTATTTTTCATTAGAAAACTGCTGAACAGTTGGTTTTAAAACTTGAAGAAGACAAGAGGTATGACCGCACAGTTGACCCTGCTTTCAGAGCAGGATTGGACTAGACGACGTCCAGAGGTCCCTTACAACCTGTATTAACCTATGATTCAAGCAAAATTTTTCAAGCTGTATCAGTTCTGCATTCTCAGCATATTATCTCAGTAGCATAAGAAATTACTGTAAAAAATTACAAATTACCATAGAAAGAAATAAGCCATTTTGACAAAGGCAATAAAAAACACAAACGGAAAATTACTTTTTATTATTTATATTATTAATATTATATTTATATATATTATATTAATAATATATATTATTTACAATATTATTATATTATTTATATTTAGTTTTAATTAGTTTTTTACTTTTTTAAGAAAAGAAAAATTTCATAGGCTAGGTGTTTTTTAACCAATTTCCAATGGAAAACAAACCCACCACACTCAGATAACACAGGAATCGCATAGTGCACACCTAAACGACCAAGCAGTTTCATTATGTCAGACATAGACTTGGATGCAACATAGAAGATTCTGTACAGAAGATACTGAAAAAATTATGCTTTGTGGATCTATGAATAAAAGTGTTATCATCAGTGTAATATCTTTGCATACTTGAATTCTTACTGAACTTGAGAGTGCAGCTAAGCTATCCGTTAACTGTGATTATCTGAGGGAAACACAAACATTAAGAACAACCACACTGGATTGAGCCAAAGATCCATCAAATCCAGTATTTGTCTTCAACCAGAGCCAAGTGCGTATAGGCAGGGGAAGAAAAGAAACAGGCCAAACATAGTTTTGAAATAACTGTCAGTACCTAATGATGTGAATCCCAAGCAACTGCTCAGATAACAATCTTGCTTTTGTATTTAACAAAATAAATAGAACAAGGTCAGCAACATTTGTCACAAAGACCTAGAAGGTTCCAGACCTCATCACTTTTAGGAAGACTCAATATTGGTAGTAAGGCTTCACTAATGCTTTTGATGCTTTCTCCTGTAACACACTCATAGAGAAGCTGTTGATGCACAGGCCAGATGAGTAGAGAGTGAGGTGGAGTGAAAACTGGCTGAACAGCCAGGCCCGGTGGGCGGGATCAGTGGCACAAAGTCTCACAGGTGAACAACCAGGAGCCTATACTGGGTCCACTCCTGGTCAACATCTTCATTCATAATCTACATGACGGGGCAGAGTGTACCCTTAGCAAGTTGGCATCCACATGGATATTGACAGGATGAAGAAACAAGCACACATGAACTTCATGAAGTTCAGCAAGAAGAAGTTGCAAGTCCTACACCTGAGGGAGGAACAATCCAAGGTCCAGTATATTCTGTGGGCCCACTGGCTCAAAAGCAGCTTTACAGAGAAGGACTGGAGGTTCCTGATGGACACCAACTTGAAGATGAGCCAACAATGTGCCCTTGTGGCAAAGAGGGTTGATGATATCCTGGGTTGCACTCAGAGAAGCACTGCCAACAGGTCAAGGGATGCAAACAAAAAAGTAAAGCAAATAAAATCCCAGCAATACAAACAGTTGTCAGTTCAATCAAGTCACAAAGAACTAAGACTTGCAAACCATGTATTATCCTTCTGTAAGTCCATATGGGGGGGCATTTGTAAACCTTATGGTACATATTAAAGCAGGAATTTCTAACCCTAGTGTTTTTGACATGAGCAGCTGTGATGTTAATACTCCAAAAGGCAGCAAAAGTCTATTTCTGTGAGATGCAAACATTCGGTAAAATGCTTCACAAATATGGCAACAATAATTCACTCTATTACAGTGCATCATAAATATACTATAGCAGTAGTCTAATCCTACCTTGCTGGTGGACACAAATCAAATTCTGTCACATAAACTGAGTTTATAACACTGAAATCTTTCATGCTCTTCATATATAGATGAACCAAAATAATATCCTCCAGTTTCAATCCCTCTGAAGTCAAATTAGCTGCAGGATAAAAAAAAAACATAGCTGTTAAAAACAGAATATTTTAAATTTGTGTAGAAAGACAGCATAGGCATCCTGGTTTTGTTCAGCAAAACCAACTGGTAGTAACCTAAGTGTTGCCTAAACATGACTGAAGATTTTGCAATATAATACCTTTCCCCATTTAATACCTATTTTTTTCATTATATTCTTTCTCATGTTAGTTTTCCAAATATACAGAAGCAGACTACAAAATAAATTTTATGCACTCTGAGCAATGGTGAATTTGTGCCCCACGAAAATGCACTCATGCATGTAGATATGTTACAACCCGAATTACTTGTATCCATAAGTTTGATTATCTTGGGGGGGCTTGGGGTGGGGTGCTCATTCTGAGACTGCTAGTAATCTACAAAGAACTTTGAATCACAAAAATACAGAACTAGAAGGGACAATAGCCATCTTCAAGGAAAAGATCAAATATTTATATGCTGTTCCACAGGGGTGCTTGTCTAAGCTGTTTTTAAAAACTCTCACTGCAATAATAATCTCTGCATAAACAAAGAGTTATAAATGGCAAAACAGACAATAGGAAACAGAAGTGGCCACAGGAGAAATGAAGGAAAGACAAGAGCAGAGGAAAGCTCAAGCAGACAGCTAAACAAGAGATACTGACAAGTCAAGATCATCTGAATGTGTATGCATAGAATATTCCAGTCATAGTGCTCAGAGAGAATGTATTACTCTTATATAGCCAATCACATAGCAAGATATGTGATCAGCTCTGCAGTGTCTCTTTTGTAGCTCATGAGCAATAGAAACTAAAAGAAGACAAAATCTTCTCTGAATATAGAACATATACAATTAGAGAGTACTCTGTGACCTAATTTAAATAAGCCATGTGAAGCTCCTCTCAGTGCAATTTTGGGGATCTTGCCCTTTAATGTTATAGCGTGTACATGTATATACTTATATATTTGTTTTCCAGTTGAGAAGTACAAGGGTATAAAGACAATCTTTGAAGGTTGTTGCCTTAGTGAGAAATGTAGTTTTCGTGTAGAACCTTTCAGTGCTTTTAAAGACAGTTCAGGATTCTGCATACTTTCATAAAGATTAGTTTGGTCACACCAATACTGAATTTTGTTCTAAATGTCTCAGCTTTACTTAGTCATACTGCCAATAACAATGGCAATCTGAAGAGGGGAATTCTCACAGAAAAGAAAGCATGCACAAGTGATATAAGAGGTTATACAGCAACTGACATAGAACTCCTATGAAATCTCAATACATGTCCAGAAATATCACCTGATAAATTAGCATACAATGGCAATTCTGTATGGAAATAGAAATATATTTGAATGCCACCTGATAGCAATCACTAGGTCAATACCAGCTGTTACATCATCAGTTAAGGAGGAAACAAAGACAATTTTCCAGACAGCACTTCAGTCAAGAAGAAAGGTCTGCAGTTAAAACTTCTGCAGCATTATATGAAATAACTGAGGGGGAAAAAACTCTAAACCAACTGATAAATACCTCTGCACACACAAACATCCCCACTCTAAATTTAAAATATATGAGCCAAAAAACTAACTCTAATTTGTGGACACAGAGTAAGCTGAAGGCAGTGATCTGGGCAAATTGATAATTTCTACCTTTACTTAAAAAATATCTTGTAAGTAAAAGTACTATCCCTTTCTCCCCTTCATGAATTAGGGGAATGGTGGCAAATAACTTCTCCCCAGCTTATAATCAAAATAAAATTGACTCCCAAAGCTCTCTCTCTAGTAGAAAGGCATACATGATGAACTGGTTAGCAATCCACCACTTGGGCTCTTCACAACAACTTCTGTTTTTCAGGGAGAGGACTCTTACACAGCATTTTCTCCTGGATATACAGGGAAACCTTAAAGGCTTTCTGTTGAATTTCAAGCCATTCATGGTTTCTAATCATTTATAGAATACGATCAGGAGAGACTCACCCTTACTTAAGCAGAATTGCCCCAAAAGGTTACATTGCCCGAAGTACAGCTTTTTGATTGTTTTTGGTTGATTGGTTGGTTTTTGGTTTGTTGGGGATTTTTCGTTTGTTTTTTATAAAGGGGTTATCCAGAATCCTTAGCTGAGTCACAAAATACAGTATCCAAACCGCCTACAGGAAGTAACATTTAAGAACTTTAGACTGTTTTAACGTAATAAAAATCCACATAGTTTCCTTCAAGCTTATGAAACTTTGCCATGGTACAACTACATCAGAGATGCTTTATATTATATAAAGCACACCAATCTTTGTCATCTGCCAAGCACATCTACAAAAAAGTTATCATGAGAGTTTAAGAAAATAAATGTATGAACAGCAATATACTGCATTCGTTCCTATTCTTGGCTTCATAGAATTCCATCCAGTCTACATTTCATAGCATCTAGTAATAAATTTCTATCTCCAAATCGTTTTCTCAGCACCCACTCACTTTAGAGGTGGTTAAATCAGTTAACCCAGCAAAGAGGTTAAAAGTACTGTGCTTATTCCATTCTCACTAGTGAAGCTGAACTGCTGTATAGATTCAAAATATGCATTCAGAAAAAGCCTTGTGCACATTCGCAGATTAAGTTCTCAGAAACAAATTGTTTCTTTTGTCATGACAGAACCATAATTCATTCAGTTTCCACACCCACTTTCAAAAAGAGAATAACTAAAAGAAATGTGAGAACTGACATTTTCTGCAAAGGATTAGAAAATTACCTTTTTTTTTTCCCCTTACCATTACACAGGTAATGCAAGTAATCTGCTGAAAGCAATAGGCTACTGCATTAGTCAGGCACAACCTTTTTTGGCGGATGCTAAGGCAAAATCACATAATGTTTGTACAAGCAAACTTCCATTCAAATATAATGAGAAAAAAATAAAAGACTGAACAACCATTTTGCTTCACTTCATAGATTATATGCAGATTTACACTAAAATCTATTGCCTTTTTTTTAGTAAAAGGCTCATCTCCACCTTGCTGATTTCCAAACAATCAAAAACTAGCTTAATGACCTTCTACCAAGTATAATTTTGCTTCTGAAAAAAATTGTAGGGTTTCTTTATCACCTGTATTTGATCATGAATACTCAGCTGCACATGCAAAAAAATAAGATATGATAGGACAATATCTCACGCAAATTCATAAACAAGAATATGAGTTTACCCATTTAGATACTGAAACTTATTTCCATTTTTGTGAATGAAAAGAAGCCTGTACAAACATACTTTACTTCAACTTTAGAATGAAAAAACACAAAACAAAAATATTAACATTTTATTTTATATGTCAGAATCTTGTAAGGAACCTGGATTTCATGATTCCCAAGATAGCAATTTTGCCTTTACATTAGGAATATAAATGAGATTTACTGTTACTGACCTAATCCTAGATGCCAAAATGTACAACAGCTTTCTAGAAAACTTAATTTAAAATTACGGAAGCTAAAGTGTTTTAGCAAGCAGACAGCATCTATAGCACACATACATACTCACACACAGAGCATATATTTCACGAATGCTATAAAGTGAGCAAGTACTGTGGAAATAGTGTTTTTACAGTGATATGAATACCAGTCTGGCTTTCCAGGGTCTTCAAAGCCAGTCAAATTATGATGTGTTAAATATTAAAGCTGACAGTCTTGATATCAAAGATTCCAATCAAATGCAAAATGAGATGGCGAACCAACAACCACAACATTTAAAGTTATAAAACCACATGAAAATACGGATTCTTCCTGAAGACCATATTAAAAACACAATCAAAGGCAGCAGATAATGTATTAACTGAATAAAGCACCTCTGAGAGAAGAAAATGCTTCCCGTGCTGCATCTTGAGCATTTTTATCCTTTGATGGAAGGAAGTGGGCAGTGATACCTGAAAACCACTGGTAACCACTCAGGGATTTTCCTGATTTTTCAAACGTCTTAGCTATGGGAAATGAAGAACAGAACTATGATTATAACAATGAAAGGTTTCAGATTAACCAAGGATACATTTTAAATTGTTTAAGGAAGAAGAACTTCGACAGAAGAGAAAACCACAAACCGTAAAAACATCTTCAAAAATATTTACAAACAGATATAAAAGTAAGTGTTCTGGTAGCAAAGCTCCCAAATGCTACGTGACAAATCCTTCTTCAACACTGCCTTCACAAAATATGCATGCAAGTAGCATGTTAGCTGAGAATTTCAGCACTTTTTCTCCTCCTTTCCATTTTGGCTGACCTTTTACAATTTCTCGACCTGTTTGGTTACAGACTTGGCACAAGATGTGATATTGAAAAGCTAAAATTTTCAAAAATATCCAAGTGACATAGATTTTCAAACTTGTACGCCAAATTTTACTGGAAGTTAGGTGCTTAGCCTGGTTCTGATAATCTTCGCAAATGCATAACATGTTTAGACATTTTTAAAGCCTACCGGGCACTTATCCATATTCAAGAAATACCAAATACCTAAGTACTACTCAATACCCAAACACTGTTAGCTGTGAAACTTAGTTTTCAGGAAGTTTACCCATCTATATATGTAGTGTAACAGAATTGTTGTGGTATTTCCAGGAGGAGGAGAGGGCAAGGAAGAGGGAGAGAAAGAATGAAAACAAAAAAACTGTTATGCTCCTGTAAACTAACTTGCAATGCTTCACTACCTCAGATCTATTTATTATCAGAAAAATGCATTCTAGTAGGATCTCTTTTTTCAGACTAATTACTACAGGTCGAGCACATTTTTTTCAGGAGTGCTTGTATAGTAATTAACATATTCAGCCTGGCATGAAATTGTCAATCTTTTTTTTTAAATTTTTTTTAAAACTGTGCAAAACTCACTAAAATCCAAAGAGTTATGTTTCAAAGTCTTCCAGATGACTGGAGTATTTTCCTGTGGTTCATAATCTTCTGATGAAGGGTAAATATCATCATCAGTGCAGCTTATCTCACAAGAACAGCTACTGACCACAAAAGTACCTGATGATTCTTCCTGCTTGAGACAAACATTATAAAATAAGCAAGTCAACAGCATGCCAAGCATCATGAAATCAGCTCATTTTATAATTCAAATACCTGTTTAAGTTACAAAAAATACTATAGCTCAACAGGTACGTATCTTAGAACAATTCATGAAAGAATAGCATTAGAATTTCCCATTAGATTGCAGAACTGGCAAAACATAATGTACTCCTGTTGACATATCAAATGGAAGAAAAAAGCAGACTTAGTAACTGAGGACAGTAGACACAAGAAATGATGAGATCCAAGAATAAAGACAAAAAGAATACTATTATGAAGAAATGGTATTCCACATTTAATAGAAGACAACTATGTTTTCAAACAAAATAGTATAAACCAAATGAACAAAGGAACAAAAACACGAAAGTAATAATTTTTTAATTAACATTGTCATTAAATACTTGAAATAGAGCAAAAGAATAATAAGAAAGTTTTAAAACTTTTTGGAACAACGAACGAAGGCAGTCTATGTAAAAAAATAAATCTCTTTCTATTACCTCACAAACACTATCCTTTCCTTCAAACACTTTGGTATGAGTTGCAATAACAGAAAAATGCATTTCCCAAGATCTATACATTTAAGTAATTGTAAGTAAGTAAAAGTAGGGAAGGAAAATCATTCTTCCCAAATGCTTTCTCAGGACCAGGAAGAGGAAACTACCCAGTGTACCTTTTAAAGCAAAATACACAGGCAGAGTACTTACAGACCTCTTCAACAATTCTGTGCTCATTACATTTTCAACATGCCACATAACTACAGCATACATTTTTGGGGAGTTTTTTGGATTGCTTTTTAATTTTAGAGCAATCAAAACCCTTACTCTCTTCATCTGATCTTCCAGTCAGCCTAATCTGCAGAGCGCATTGACTTTTGGATCACTAGCTTGGGTAATACCACTTGTCTATCTGAAACCAATATGAATTATGACAGAATTTACCGAGAAACCCTAATCAAACAACGTTGCATGCTGTAATGCCAGATTCTATCAATTAAATTTCTTCCTAAAGATCTCAGATTTCATGTAGTGTCTAAACTATGCATTTTACTGCAGGCTTCTTAAACACTAAATTCACAAAAATTATAATAAATCCAAATAAAGCAAGATAAAAAGTTGACAAAATATGAAACCTTTGGCAATCTTTAAATATGGATTAGAAACTGCTGAATATTCTTTTAGCTGATAAATTCGTGTTCCATGCACAATGTCATTAAAAAAGAATATTAACATTATATAGTGAAGTAATTTTTATTGTAATTAATTTTACTGTATTTTTTTTCTTTCCTGTGGAAAATAAAACATATCTTATTGCAACTTTAAAGTTTTATCTCCATATTAATCACAAAAAAAGTCAGAAAAATAAAGGCAGAAAACGATAGTATGCATCAGAAATCTGTGATAACTTAACTCTTACGTCAATATTTGACTTCACTGAAGTGAAAAAGGATCCAGTTAAGTTAAAGGAGTGCATTTGGAAATTTTACAGAAAGACTAAATTACAAAAAGATCATTATCTGTGAGAGAGAACTCAGTTCTGCTGACTCTAAAAGAGCTCATAGGTAGTTTTATAAGCACTGTAAACAAAGTCTATTCTCTAAGAGGGGCTGATGTTCTTTGATTGGACTTCATTTTATTCATTCCTCCAAGAAAGACATGAAAGTTAAGGCAATAATCTACTTTACACGAATCAATTGTACATCTGAGGTTAAAAGGAGTCAAGAAAATGTAACATAATAGCCCAGACAAAACCTGCAATTTAGCACAAACATGGCACACATTCCAACATTACAACAGACAAGCAGCCATCAGCATCTGTACCATTTCCCACTCATTGAATTACACCTTTGACTACTGCTATCAGTGGGTGCATTTTGCCATTACCCAGAGGGATGCCTGATAGCCCCTAAGCCTTCAGGTATGACTTAAAAAATAAAGAAGCGAGAACACAAATCTGTAATTGAAAAAGATCTTCAGATGGTTTAAGCTACAAAAAACAAGAAAATGAAGTTATTTTAAAAGTTTCTAATTTTTTTATCTACAAGATAGCGCTTCATGGAAATATACAGACTGTATAGCAGCATCAAGTGCCAGAACTGCTACCACTTGCTTCTTGCAAACTGTTGTTTTACTGAATTAATTACTTTCACTGAGTAACTCACAGTATCCACCATGTAACAATCAATTTGCACTGTAGCACAGGCATTCAGGGGAGTTCTAATGTAACACATGCAGAGTTTGCACCTCTTGGTCCTACCCCCGAGTAAGCATGCACAGACATGGTGATGTGAATGATGCCACTACGCTGCTGCTTTGGGTTTTGTTTTCACATCACCTGGATTTTAACTTCACTATGCCATAAAAATCCATCAGTAGGAAAAAAAAATGTAAACTGGAAAAAGTTCCAGCTTGCTTGTTTTTTACTCACTTTTATTAAGCTTTACATAATCACTTTTGAAGATATCTAGAGCTACAGATATCTTCTAAGGCTGCTATTAAAGACCCGTAACTTCTCTCCATTCCTTAATCTGGAGGACAACATTTATATGCTCTGCACGTGAAAATGAAAAGAGTATCTATTCCATTTTTACACCACCAGTTAAAATGCTTTCATCTATGTTTCTAAACATGACTTCTGCAAGACGTGTTTCATAAAAAAAATTCATGGTTATGTAGTGAGCCTCACAGACTCTATCACAACTGGTTTGGTATAACATAGAGAACTCCTCTTGGAGCTTTGTAATTTGTTAATGTTACAAATATCCCAAACTGATGCCACATGAAATTTTCATATAATCTACAGTCACATCCCTTTTTCCTAAGTAACTCCATATTTTATAAATAATTTAGCTTCTGTCAATATTTCTTCACAGAGGTAAATGAAATTATACATCTGTGTTTCCACACATACATAAAAACCTGGTCAGTTGCAAAATTTTTGGAAATTGTTGTGAAATATCAGAAATCTCTTATATGACGCAAAGTCTGTAAAAATAATTAGACATGTCTGTTATCTCAAAACCTATGATACATGACAATGACTCATTCAAGGCTCCAAAAACATTGGTAATCAATCACTTTCCACAGCAGCACAGGTGCAGGCTACAGCAGAAGTATTAGGTGTGGAACCTGGCACTCGAGGAACAACAGGCTCTACGCCAGCCTAAGTAGAGCTGCCAGACTCTGTTTATTAGCTATATTTAAATCCATACAAATGTTGGTCTTCCATTCCTCTCAACAGAGGAAGTAATCTAAGAAGCTAAAACTTATAGACTGCCACAAACAGTAACTTTCCCTGAATAATATTCTCATCACTTTAAAAAGAAAAAATCAAGCTCGCTATAATGACATTTTAATTAAATCTTACAGAACCTATTTTATCGCATAACATTTTCATGTTACTTCACAGAAGCAATATATTTTCCCATTTGTTACACAGTTTCTCCCACACCCACTGTACATTGTGATACCAACCTAATTTTGGATCAGAGCCTGCATGCATGCATACACTTAACTATATTCACATAACTCATGTCATTGATGCAAGTGCGCTCAGAATGAAGTTAAGCAAATGCACGAGTGTTCCAAGATCCAAATTCTCCTGTTGAAAAAGCCTTGGAGCTGGGACTTTGACTGATATAGCTGAAATTCCATGCAGTGGTCTTTTATGAAAACAACAGATTGCCTTTTTAAAAAACTTACATTCTCTGCTACAGAAACTGGTAAAAAAATCTATCACAACACAATTCTAAAACTGATAACTCTCCCACTGAGCAGCAATGAGAATACAGTGGAGCAGAGAGCTCAGAAGACAAAAGATTATGATAATCTCTTTATTCTTTGTGATGTACCTTGATAACAGAACTCTTTGAAATAAATATAATGAGAGAGATCACATGCATCTTGCATTATTTTGAGTATAATATACAGACGCATAGGAAAGAAAGTCCTTTACTCCAAAATACTTTCAAATAAAGTATCTGCATTATGAAAAGAGAACTAAAAATTATCTTTCCTCAGAGAACTGGACCGAATCTGCAATTAAATAGAGGAGGAAAGAAAATCCTTTATTTATCATCATAGTGTTTGATACAAGCACACAAAAAAAGTTTTGTGGTATTTGTCATCAAGTTTTGAAAACAAAACTACAAGGGTTATCTATATTCTTATGATGTAGAAGGGCAACTAAAGGTTGCCTAGGAGAAGTATTGTTCAATGGTGCTGAAGTATTCAAAAAAAGCTACCCACAATGCCACCAACAAAACATGTTTTCGAATTTGAAATTCCTTCCTATTTCCCCTGACATCACCAACAAAGTCTAATTCTACAGCTGAAGTTCTAAACGTAGATTAACTAAAATAATTAAGGAGGAACTGGACAGAAATAGGCTACAATGTTAAATCATATATAACCTACAGGATCATGCACCTTTAGGACACATGGCACGCAAATATCTCCCAAAAACCTTTTCTAAATTTACAAGTATATAAGTTAGAGAATTCTGCAAGTGTTTTTAAAATCTTCTCCAAAACCACCTGTACAATAGATCTCCTGCCATTTAACAGAGGCAAACTGCTTGCACTTCTGAAATGTGTTCCAGCCACAAGGTGAAGATCTTTTACAAACAGGAAAACACAATATCCGTTTATAATAGGCAATACAATGCAATGGTCTATTATAAGAAAAAGCAGCAGCAGGCATGATTCCTGTATCTCTTATAGGCAAATGGGCTCCTTTCTTCAGTAAAGTGTAGAAAGAAAACCACACGATTCCCTCTAATTCTGGACTACTCAAACTTACGGGGCTGCAGTTTCACATCTTGTATTGTTTGATATGTGCGTGCTCCTACTCACTGGAACTCGGAAACAAAGAATTCATTATTAAATGTGGGAAAGAGCAAATGTGAAAGCATGAATAACAGCTAGTATGTTCGCTATTGTCATCAGAAGTATGTTCCCATCAGCAGAAGCTCCAACAGCTTTAATTTCTGTTTCTGATCTTTACAAAGCCAACACAATAAAGTAAAAGGATACAGCAGAAAATAAAATTTTTTGCAAGTTCATTGTGCCTACAAAGAAAAAAAAAATTGTTTCACAGTTGTATTTTTCCCAACTGAAAATACTCAGAATTTAATTTTTACTGAGTACAAACGTCAACATAACTAATTCAAAGATTCTAGAATATGCTTCAGAAACTGTNAAAAAAAAAAAAAAATTCTACATTTTAAATGTATGAAGTGACTATCTTGGCAAAGTAAAACACTGATGAAACTAGGTATCTATATTATAGCAGTGACCTTGTTTTTTACCCTGAAGTAAAAGAGGCATTCCCAAATTTTGAGCGTTAGTGTTTTCTTAACATTATTATTTATTATTTTTTTTTGTAAAATGCCTACAGAAATTGTTTACCAAATTCTTAATAGTTTTAATAATAAAACATACTATTAATTTATCTCTTTAGCCTTTTCTGCATCACTGTTTATCAAAGAAAAGTGTGTGTGTTTAAAAAAGCTTCAATTATTATGCAAAAAACATCTTGAAGTTGCACAGAAATATATTACACCAGAACAGTGAGTACAATGTTGTGTTCCCCTAGGCACAAGGGCTCATTGTGCTGCCAGAAACAATCTAAACCAAATTTCTAGGCAGGCTTTGTAGTCAAACATGAAGAGATTTAGCTAAAGAAAATGCATTATAGAGGAGGAAAGACAGCAGAGACTAAGGTGCACTAGATAGAATTGCAAAATGGTCTTAAAAGTAAATTCAAAGAATGTAAAATTAACACCTGTGGCAAATAAAGATAAAATGAATATACAATACAGTTAAAAATCTGTTTATCTCACAGCAGAAATGATAACAAAACTGATGTCATAATACTTATTAGAATTACACTTCACTGTGGAGTCTATTAATATTTTCTACAAAGTGCTTACAAAAGTGGCTACTTTTACACATTGTTCATAAGGGTGTATTATTTTTCCCAATTTTCAGTAATCCCTTGAAAGCCTCAAACTAAAATTAGTTCTCCTTCTGAAGCAGTCTTTTCCTGCTGTTCTTTATTATTATAGGACTGGCTTTTAAGTGCTGAATACTAACTGATACTTAAATTTTTCTGCAGGCTTATAAGCACCAAATAGTGAGCAGAAGTACAATACTACAGGCATATCAATCTTGAAGGCATGCCTTTATCATTATGCAGTTAAATGATGCTAACAGTTATGGTCTGAAAGACTGACTGGTTCTCCATATTTATAACTTCTCAAAAACTTAGCTTATTTTATCATGACGTAAAATAATCTACAGTCAAAAGATATTAATGCTTTTCCTCATGAGACAACCACTGCAAAAATTTGACTATTTTCCTTTTAAATATACATTAGTTTATGCACCAAAATTCAGGGCAAGCTGCTGCAAACCTTACCCCTTGCAAAGTGTGACAGGTTTGTCTACAATGGATTGGAAATATGATTTACTACAACACTGCCTGAAACTGTGAGGCTTTAACCAAATCTAAAATATCTACATAAGAAGGGGGAAAGAGCTACCGAACAGATAAAAGTAAAATCTTGATTCTTATATCAAATGTTATGCATTTTAATATGCTTTTTTCACTGATTTATGTAAAGCTTTGTGGTTTTCATTTTCCTTAGCCTGTCACATTGTAGTGATGTATAGCACATTTTAGCATCAAGTTTGCCATGAGCAATAAAGTCAGCGCCCCCAAAGAAATATCAATATGTTATCAGTCTTCCCCACCATGCCACATTCCCAAATTTTCCTTTATTCAGCCTATTTGGTTTTGCTTCACATAGTTGATATCCTTTTCACAGTCTCCCACACAAATATTTAATGTTTTATTTTTGAAAGAAATTCAAAACTAGAAATTGACAGGATGAAATACAATTTACTTTCCTAGGCAAGATGAGGCCATCATGGAAGGAAAGCACTGAGGTATTTTATCTGTTTGGAACAATAAAATTAAAAAAAAAAAAAGGGAGAGGGAAGAGGGGAAGGCATGATCTATTGAAAGACATGCAGGAAATGTTGCTTAAGAGACATGAAATTTGAAATATCAATATAATAATGTTCTGTAACAATCTCTGCACTTCTATCATCAAAGTGCAGAAAGACATAGGAACAGCTATAAAAAGCTGACTGCAACAATAGAAGAAAGATCATGAGGCACTCTCTTCAACAAAATACTAATACTTGTAGTGGCTCAGGAAGAAAAAAAATAATTTTAACTGTAAAATAATAAAATGAAAAACAGAAAAATGATGATAAATAAAAAGAAAAATATTGTCTGTTTTGACCTTAGTTCTGCTCACATGAAAGTCTGCAACATTTAAACCACTGGAGGTCTTATTCCTGTTCTGCTCTTTCCATAGAATTGTAAGTTAACAGAATTAATCCCAATGAACTAATAATGATTCCTTTAAAATTTTTGCCCAAGATAATCTCCACATGATTCGAAGTCATTCATTAGGAGTATCTTTCATGTGGGAAAAAACCAAAATCTAGAACATTCAAAACTCAAGCACTTATAGGTTATCAAGTTTTTAAATCATCCACTTTACAACAGAAACATCAAAAAGAGATGCCACCTCCCAGAAAATCAATACTGTTCATACGGTTTCCTAATACAGTTGTGTTCTACAGCGCAGCTGTTCTACACAGCTTGCACATGTGCTTGACTGAACCACATTGACTGAGCACCTTGAGGTTTCAAGATGAAAAATGCCCCACAAATATACTACCTCCATTCATTCACTTGACACAAGGAAGCATTTGTGTTCGGTCTTTCCTAAGGGTAAGTTCTGAAATTCAACTAAATATGTACATTGTTATTTGAACGTAACACCCACATGAGAATACATAGGTTCACTCCAAATTGTGACAAAACAACACAACTAGAAAGCATGCATATAGCTTTAAAGGAAAACAACATTTGCAGCCTACTTGCCTTATTCTCCAGGTGTAGTTTTAAAAAATGAAGGTAGGCCACTGGTGCAAATGCATCAGCCGAATGTACGACCACCTCAGCTGAATCTCTGAAATACAAAATTTTTATCATCAAATAGTATAGTACATAATTCTACATAGAGACAACACTTAGTCACTGTATAACACAAACTCACAGGTAACTCATTGAAAATCTATTAATTTCTTATCTATGTTTTCATATAAATTAAGAAAAAGTAGTTTGTTATATAAAATCATATTGTTGAACAGTACATTACCTTCAAGAATTTTCAATTTTCAAAATGAATAAACTATCCTTCCTGCGTGAGCTGGCAAGGAGATGTATCAACAACCATAAAACCACAGATGAAATGCAAAGAGTAAGCTTGCTCTTGTTCCTTTGCCACCTGGGACCCCCAAAGAAGTGTTCAGGCAGGGGCACAAAAGAAAGGACACAGACACTGCAGAGACTTGGTCCATGCTAGAGCATCACCAAACCTGCAGTTCTCACCTGTATCTCAGGGATTTGCACAGGTGCAATATCCCACTGTGCTTTGATCTTTCCCACAGCCAGGCAGGAATCTCAAGTGTGTTCGATAGGGCCCCTAAGCCTATCACAGGACTATGTTATCTAAACACAGATGCTCTACTCATCCAACACGCCAGGCCAAAAACAATTACTATGATACGTGTGGTTTTGACATCCCAGCTGCAAGTCACTTGAGCGTGTTTACAATCCTCCTTGCCAATCTTCCACTGTTTTCCCACACTTCCAGACAATATTAAGAGAATTAGTTAGCTATAGTCTATGAAAGCATAAACTACATTGTGTTTTAGATCCCAGAGACTAATACGTAAAGCAATTTTTAAATTTCATCAACAGGAGATTTTTCAAAAGTCCATTGTTTTGATTAATGCTCCAGGGATTAGTTTTTGAAGTATTACCTACATACAGTATTGCACACTGAGAAATTGACTGATCTAGCCATTTTGCATCTGATAGTGAAGACTACTAGACACAACTTTTTAATGCCAAATGTGTTGGTAACAATGTTAAACTTCCTGTGTGCTGATTCAAATTAGTTAATTTTAGTTTTCTTTTTTACAGACACAATCTGTCACACTTTGATTCACAAGAGGCAGGATCTGTTATATCCATCTGCATGATTTTACTACTTAAGAAAAAGGTAGCTCTAAGAAACAAACATCAGAAGGTGAGAAACTCAAAGAAAACATAAGAGAAATTCAGATGCATTACAAGAGAATCTGAAAATTGCTGAAAGTAAGGCTAAGGACACACAAATTTTCCTGAAACCATGGTGCCCTTGTTACCTTCATAGTGTTCAAAGAGATGATATAGACAGATTTCTAGTAACACCACATAAAACCAATGCAAACTCAAAGCAGTTGAAGCTTTGGCCAGATCCCAGTTCCCCAACAAAAATGTAAAATTAACAGAAATATCTGTTCTATAAAATGTGTTTCGGGATTTAAAAATAACAAAACATCACACAATAATGATAAATACCTTTAACAAAAGAAGATCCACTTTAAGCAAACTTTTAAAGTATTTTGATAAATATGCCTCAGTTTCATTCTTGAGAGTAATTATCTAGATTTTTTATGATTAAAATACTGTTTATATTTAAGATATAAGATACTTTATATGTAGTTCCTTAAGATTAAAATCATTCTTTTCAAATGACCACAGTGTCTTCTAATTCTAACAGCAACAGGTAGAAAATAACTTTGGAAATCCTTAGCAGGAGGAATAAATAATTAAAAATAATAAAAAACAGACACCAAGACTCCAGCAGTACTTTCTACCAGGGTATCCTCAGTGTCTATTTTCAATAAACATTCCATACTTGTTTTTCAAGTCCTATATGGGGTAAATCTAGTACTTTTTAGTGATGGATTAACTACTTCAAACTAAATTAACAGAAAAGCTTAATTCAGAAAGAAAACCCCAAAAATTTAGAGTTATTAAATGTGTCTGTTCAATTTAAAGAATACCTAGTGTAAAAAAAAAAAATTAACTCCGAAGTAAAAGAAGCAGCCCTACTTGTATCCTGCATGGTCCAATTCACCAGTACAGCAGAGCAGATGCTAAGCTGATGCCTATGTTAATGTTCAATAACTTCAGAAGTTTTGAGTACTTATTTGCCTCTCAAGAAGTATTGCAAAGAGATCATAAGTATTTCTTCTCAGTATGAAGTGCACTCCTATGACATACAGCTAACACATGGGTATTTCATGGAACCATAACAGATATGTAGCTTAAGATGCTAATATTTTTTAGGTGATGGGTAACAATAGGTTGATTATGCAATGCTGAAAATAGCATTAGAATACATATAAAAATATTTTTCCTTAAGTACTTCATTTTCTGTCTACCTCTCCAAACATACATTGTTACAGATGATAATATTTTAAATCTTGGTTAATAGTAAATGCAAAAAATAGGTGGAAAGCAGAATAGTTCTGTTTACATCCAATTTGTCACCAATTAAAAAGACTAATGAAGTCCTGAACTTGACATGTCATATCCAGCTTGGGAAATAGTAAAAAAAAAACTACCAACTCAAAACACAGGAAAAGCAGAGATTTAAAACTAAAAGCAGTGATTTGAGAGACCCCAATAAATTATATAAGGCCATTTCACACTAAAAGCCTGAATTTTGAGTAGGAACTTAACTATCTAAAATGATTCATGTTTGATTGTAATAGAAACACAAGAATTTTGTTAAGGAAATTTTCAGAAGACTAAAACAATGAAGAATAGTTGAAAAACTGTCTCAATCAGCTCTTTTTTTTTGAAATCAAAATAATCTCATCTCTCAAGACTTCTTGAAGATCTAGAAAGTATCCAATCATGTCACAAGACTCTGTAACACTTTCACAGGACAAATATCAAAGTTAGAACAAGACTCAGAGTACAATCAATGCTTCTCAGAACATGACTAGTTTCTCACGTTTACAGAAATTAGAATTTTATAATTTTGCTTTTAACTCCAAACCTAGAATTATAAGCCTAAACACAGAGCTAATAGTAAGGTACATAAAGGAAAATGGTATTTCCCTAATATTTCACATGTGACAATTTACTCTCCAAAAGATCAAACTATTCTGTGTTCCATAAACAAACAGGCCTTTATCACAAGAGTAGATATTGGATGGTATTCATATAGATGAGAAATAGATCTTTTAAATTTCAAGAAATGTTGATCAATTGTACTTTAAGTATCAGCATAAGAAGGACAGGAAATGCCTGGTACATTTCAAACACTGAGAGAAAGAAAGTTGACAACTGGATTACAATAGTCTACCTGGGAAAACCAGATAAAACCCAATCTGACTCTTGTTTAATATTTTGATTGTAAGATTCTGCTTTCACTACTAGATATTGTTTATTTTCAAATATTTGTTTCACTCAATCTGTCACACTTCCTTTGTGAGGCACATTTTTTAATGAAGATAGAGAAGAATGGCAAGAATTCAACTTAACATTCAGAAGCAAAATTCGTCATACAGTCTTACATTAAAGGGACTCCCATCTCTCCATACAAAGTAACATTCAAGGTTGTATTTTATTTTTCCTGAGCCAGCATATTTCTTTATTTTGCAAGGATATACTGTAGAAACATATTTTGCCAAGTTTAACAGAACAAAAACCATTGACCAGTGAAAACACTACCTGCAAGTAGTGTTATAAATGAAAGGAATATTAGATTTTCTCCCGTTGTTTTAGGTTTATGTGGCAAGGTTTTGGTGGCAGGGGTTAGTGTTCAGAGGTGGTGTCTATGACAAGAGACCAAGGGATGCTGAGCTCATCAGCAACACTGGTGGTGTCTCACTGATAACGTATTTTAAAAATATGCTGCAACAGGAGTGAGAAAAACATGGTAGAAACAGCCCTGCAGACACTGAAGTCAGTGAAGAAGGAGTGAAAGAAGGTGCTTCAAATGCCAGAACAGATTCTATGTAGCCTGTGGAAAAGACCATGGTGAAACAGGTTGTTCCCCTGCAGGCCAGGAAGGACCACATCAGAGCACATATACACACTGGAGTCTGTGCAGAAACCCACAGAGAAGCTGTTTTTCTGACTGAATCCCATGGAAGACCCATGAGGAGTAGTCTGTTCCTGAAGGACTATACCCCATGGAAAGCACATGCACTGGAGCAGTTCTGGAAGAAATTGCCTGGTGGGAAGGACACACACTGTAACAGTTCATGAAGGACCCATGGCAAAGACCCAGGCTGGAGCAGGGGAAAAGTGTGAAGAGAAGGAAGCAGCAAAGACACAGTGTTAGGAACTGATCAGAGTTTCATTCTCCACCCTCTTGCACAGTTCACTGGGGAGGATGTAGAGAAGCCAGGAATGAAGAAGTGAAGCTAAGCCTGGGAAGAACAAGGTGAGGAGAGAAGGTGTATTTACTACCCACTATTCTACTTTTTTTTTTTTTAAATTAAATTTGGCAATAAATTAAATTGATTTTCCACAAGTTGAATGTGGTTTCCCATGACAGTAACTGATAAGCCATCACATTGTTCTCTTCTTGACCTACAAACCTTTTAATCTTATTTTCTCTCCCTGTCTTCCTAAAGAGGGAGAGTGAGAGCAGCTCGGTGGGAACCTGGCACACAGCCAAGGTTAATCCATCACACCTGTTTTGAAGGCAGAAGTATTCTTCAATGTTTTCTTCAGAAACTTTTAACTCAGGAGATGTTTTGGAGTTGTTCAGGAATTCAGAGATCTTGAAAATCCTGACAGGTTTTAACCTCTAAGTTGCAATGCTTACAACTCCATTTAAGCTTTAAAAATTGTATCAGGATGTAGTCCTGCTTTAGGAATGGTACTCCTAAATTCAGTGCCCTCACTGAGACTTGCCAAAACCACACACTCGTCTCTTTCACTGCCCCCTGCCCGTATTTTCCCCTCCCCACGTGGTGGGATGGAGTTGAGAATTGGAGGCAGGAAAGACCAAAATCATGGGTTGAGATAAGAACAACTTACTGGTAACAGTAGTGAGATAAGAAAATGAACAATAACAGCACAATATTAATAACAAAAGAATACAAGAGCGAGTGATTCACATTCAAAAATGCTCACTGAGAACCCTGCTACAATGAACAATACAGATGGCTCCCCTTCTGCCACGATTTTTCAACTGGAAGGAACACTCTTCTGTCAGACAGAGAGAGAGAGAGAGAGAGAGAGATAGAGAGTCCCTTTCCCCGACCCTGGCAATGAGTGAGGTGGTATCACATAACATTAGGGTCCTTGGCCATGCTGCCTCCCAGCTATTGCAAAAAATTAAACCTGGCCTAGCTAAAACCAGGAGAGATGTATAACTGAATCATGGATATCTAAACATTTGGAAACTATATTAGCAGAGTTAATACAATTACAAAGCCTGTTTAAATTTAGTGTATATGAAAAGCAAGAATAAAAAGTAGAAAAAAAATTCATAACTTATTTACAGACAAAGAAACTACAAAATATTTTTCTCGCAAAGTTCATACAGTAATAGATTTCACATGCATGACCCCTCAAAAAGCATGTCTTTATGACACGAATCATGTAAGAGATAAGCAGGGCTAATCAAGCCAGAAATACACAATACCAGTGTAGCTATTCAGTTTCCATTATACAAATGTATATTTAAAACTAGTTGAATAACTGTTTAAAAGTCCACTGTGTCATATATTTATTATTAAATATCCACTGATTTAAATATTTGTCTTTTATGCATTTTTTGTGCTTTTATTTTTAACTTTTATTATTATTTGGAGGATCATCAAGAGAAACAAAGATAACTCAGCTGGACCACCTCTGTTTCAGCTTTTCCTAGTCACTTGAACTGTCCTTATACCACTGATAGCCAGATATACATTTAGAATATATTATAATATATTCCTACTTAAACTGTTCTTTGATCCCAAACCAAGGGCCTAATCAACCAGTATTTCAGTGGATATCTGCCAGATTAGCTGCCAATGCTTTAGCCACTTTGTCTACTGATCTTCTTGTAAATGCCATGCAATGAAATGGAGCTAACAGTTATTGGTTCTCTATTCCTTCCACAGACAGATCCCAGTCTTACAGAAAAGTGAAACAAATAGACCTGCACCATGAAAGCCTTAATCGTGTCTATATGCTCCATAATCTGGACCTGCACTAAGACGACTGAGAATCAATCACCAATACATAATTACTGGTCTGTTTACTTGCTTCAGAAAAAGAACAGCAGTCAAAATACCTCACTTGAAGCAAGCAGGCTTAGCTACTTAACAGGCTAATAAGAAACAACAAGACACAAATATTTTCCACAGCTCACTACACAGATTTTAGCAATTAATGTCAAAGGAATAAACTATTCTGTGTAACTGAGATGGATTCATGCAAAGTTTGTATTTAAAATATCCTCTAGTAATTGAAGAAAAGTGTTTATCATTATCATTCTAAGCTACTAGACTTACACACACACACATACACACACACACAGTTAATAGAACCCACAGGCTACTGATGTGGCACTTTATCAAATTTAGCTGTAATGAAAGATAAATATTACAGGCAATTCACACTTCATGAAAGGATAAAAGTGTCAGTGTATAGGTGCCAGTTTTACTGCAGGCCATAATCAGCAAGTAAACGAAAGTGCAAATATCTAAAAAGTTTATAGCCCTCTATGAACGCCTCATCATGTCAGGTATTGATTTAGGTTTCCAGGGGACTTTGCCAGTGTTAAACAACTTGAGTGTCTGTGAACCTAAAGAACGTGTTTTACCTCTGCCAATGGCATGTTTTATCTCTTACCATGTCTAGTTGTCTCAAACTAAATTTTAAGATGTTCCCATTGCTTTAATATAAGAAAACAGAAGAAACTGTTCCTTACACAACTATTTTCTTCTTAAACAGAGGGCAGTCCAGAGTGAATGTTTCATATTCTCCTCCTTCTCCGCAAACATGGACTCCATATTTCTCAGAGAGCTAACACAAAAGAGAAACTGAAACATGTAAGTACTACATTAAAGTCTATTAAACATATTTTGCTGAAAATGTCAAAAACAGTACAGTGCATACTGGTTGCTGGCTGGGGTTAAACCACGACATGTACTTTCTAGAAGACTACACATTACAAGGCTGAAAAAACCCAAACATCATACAGTCAGTTCTTGATTTCTCTGTATACCTATTACAGTGATTAAAAATTACCAATGCATTATATTTTAAGTAGAACTGGCACTGTAATATTTAGATGAACAAATGGATTCCTAGTTCTTCTTTCTCAGTGTCCATGAAAGGTCGTTCAGACTCCCATATTTGTCTTTCTTTACCCTATCTATTTCACCTGTAGGAGAAACTTTTACAGTGAGTCAACACAAGAAGTAGCACTTCACATAGAAGTATACAATGAACACATTTTTTGACAACAGATTCAGAAACTGTATTCTATGTTTTGGTAAATATTCTTTCCAAAAAATCTAACAAAACAAATGAGAATTTTCTAAGTCAAAAGCAAAAAGCTAAAGCAAGATCTAAAGAGAGAGAAACATGTTGTTTACTTTATAAATTGTACTTAATATATTTTCTAAATCAACATATATTTATGAATATTCCTGAAGCTCTGGATACCTCACTTAAACACATAGCTAGATAAACCAAAACATTCAAAATATGACACATGACTATCTTAATTAATTCCTGCTTTATAAATGAGCAGCTGTAGAGCACGAACCAAAGTTATTTTGCTGGAGTAAGGAGTGCATGACTGCTCAGTAGCTCACTGTACTACTGTTTTAATGTAGTAGAGGTGTAGACACCCTCTCTTCATCTGCAGAAGAAATTGATGTCCTCAGCAGCAAATGATATCACCTTCTAAAGTGTCACTGCAGTGATTCAAGCCAAGCCCTGTCCAGGTTTTTTTAACATTAAGCAAGCACTAACATTCTGCTTTAAGTGACTCAGAAGAACTTGAACTGCAGTCCTCAACTCTATTGCAAACGCCAAGGTTACTTTTGGGAAATTTATTTAATCTCTTTATGCCTTTCCTTAGAGGAACAGAAGCCCAGCCACGCTGCTTCTGCAGTAAAAGTAGAAATACAGTTCTCCAGAACATCAGAGAGGGTTAGAAAAGGTCTGTCTGGAGGCTAGAAGATAATTCCAAACCTGCTGTTTCTTTTTAGGCAAACCTAAGACTGGGTTATTTATGCATCAGAGATTCCATTTTTTATATGGTTACCAGAATATTTGTGTAGCAAGTCTATTTCATATATTTAAATGATATTGTATTTTTGTTGTTGAAGATAAATGTAGTTCGTGTTATTTTGCAGTTCTCTTTCAAAGCTTTTTATTTTAAAACTTTAAAGAGTGTTTATAACTTCAGTTACTTAAACCACAGGCCCAAATCGTCTTCACCCATTATTTTGCATAAAAGGAAAATGCTATGAGAAAACAATACCTCGGTAATGCTCTATGTGAATACTTAGTTGTCAGGTGCTGTAAAATCTAAATCTCTTCTGGAACATATATTAAACATTTTTTCAGTATCTTGTTATGAGACTTATTTTTAATTCTTTTTTCCTTTCACATTTTCTTTCAAAGAAAAGGAGCAAAAGAGAACCTCTAACCAAGTGCTCATTAAAAAATTACACTCCTGACATAAAAGAGGACTCCATCTGTCAACAACGGCAACAAGGTTTCTACAGGACAAATACATCAGGAATAATTAATGTTGATGCAACAAAAATGGACAACCTACAAAACAGTTAGTCAAAACCTTTTATTCGTAGTCTATTTGAAAAAAAAAAACAAACTCTAAAGAAAACTATTAAAAAATTGAAAGAGAGAAAAACAGGAAAGATCTTTCAAACTGTAACCTTTCCACAGTGAATACATGGAGTGACTGTTTACAAGTCACTTTCAAAATTGGTATCTCTGCTTGTAAACAGTGTCTAGAATAATTATTGGCAATTAACATTGAATACTCAGAAGATGTAAGACTATTTCCTATCTTTGCTGTGAGAAATTCTCATTTTCAATGTCACTGGCTTCAACATCATTTTTGACACCAACTATACAAGGTGCTAAAGGATTTTCAGTTCTCAGAAATGTCAACAGGAATAAAAGATATTCAGCAGCTCATAGAACAGATCCTTAATGTTCATTTAACAAAGTCAGCAGTATTTTTTAAATGTCATCAATGGCATGAGAATTTTGCTTTTTAAGCATTTAGAATATTAACATTTTTTGAAGACCGATTATTTGGTTTTGTAAATTGGATGCTACATTAATAATAATACAGCAGCATAGACTCTAAATTTTATGATTGCTAAATCTGCCTTCTAGTTAAGAAGAGCCAGAAAACTGCAAATTTACAAATTAAACGTAACTAACTGCAAGTAATGCAAGTCCACCTCAAACTCCAAAAGAAATCTATGATGAAACCATCTTCCAGACTACACAAAATTTATGTTAAGTACACAATGAGATACAGGGTATACATATAAATGAGATACATATAAATGACCAGTCTAAACATTACTTGAAGAACAGTCTCTTCCTACCTTGGGAATGAAAAACAAGGATTAGAGCTTCCTTCTTTAACTTTTGTAATCAAAGATAAATATTTGAATTCAACTGCTTCCTTTTTCAAGTGAAGATGTTGTTCCCAGACAGAAATTGTAAGACTTAATAAACTCTCATATTTACAGAAATGCTCTTCACCTCAAGACATTCTCATCAACTGCTGAGGCAAGCATACAAATAAACATTTTCCTACTGCCTACTGGCAGAGCCAGAATTACAGACAAATATAACCATAATGTCCATTTGCCATTCTATTAACAAATTCTAAGGAGAGTGGGATCACACCCTGAGACCTAAGTTGACAGAAAATTCTTTAGTGTAAAAAGATGAGGAAACAGTGGAACATGAAAGCAATTTAATAATTTAGCAATTATCTAGCAACTACTCCTCAATAATTAATCAAAGACCTATCAACTACAAAAAGGTAATAATTCAAAAATTTTCCTTTCTGCAATGCCAGTGTCCTGAGCCAGTAAGATTCACCCCTGCTAAAAGTATGGATGGCAGATCATCATTGCACTCCTAAGTTCAACATTCTGTATGTAATGCTAAAAAAATTGCAAAATTTTTTCCCTCCCATTAGTCCTCTATTTTTCTGCTGCTACTGCAGAAAAACCACCTCACCTTTATGTCAGTAATTATTATAATTTCTACTGTATACATAAAATAAAGTAAATCAGAAGACTGAAAATTCAGGTGATAATATATTTTCAGACTCAAACAACTGAGTGGAGGAAATCAGGCCTGGGTTGTGGGTTTCTTTGTTGGGGATTTTTTCCAATTAACATTTTTATAATGCCTCAACCAGAGATTTTTTCTAAAAAGAAAACGACTAGTTCGTTTTTATTTCTTATATATCCAAAAGACAAATTCTAACAGGGGCATTACAGTAATACAAGTTGATTTTGGTCTCATTGACTGTTCCTTAAGGTAAATGTTTAGTACAAAAAAA
>VZTF01000894.1:328618-388171 GCA_013397755.1 Cnemophilus loriae | reverse complement strand
AAAAAAAAAAAAAAGAAGCAAGTGGGTTCTATTTCCAGATCTGTGGTACCAGAGAAGCTGAACTTTGTCAGTACATGCTAAAAGTAAAAGATACTCCCTACAAATCCCAAATTACTCAACATATTCGACATGTTGTGGCTCTTTATCAAAGATGTTCATATTCAACACTGGCATTTTTCTGGGCACTGAAATTACTCAGATATAAACTGGTTTTTAACAAAACTGAAGAACATATAGAACATTACTTAATTCTAAAGAGAACTGCAAAAATTCTCACAAACTTGCACACCACACTAGGAAAAATGCTGTAATAAAATACCCTGCACCTAGCTGAATAAACCACTATGTAAAGTAACATCAGATGTCAACACAGAATCCAAAAAGCAATCCACAAGAACAGGAAAAAACTATATTACCAAAACCCCAACAAGAAAAACAAATTTACAGGAAAATTTGAAAATGTTGGTTAGATAACAGGGCACAAATCAAAGATCACAAGTATATAAAGCTGTGGTAGTTTTGGAGATGTGCAGTGTTAAACATTAAATCATTATGGTGTTTTATTTGCTATGGTCAGAATATTAAATTTTATCTCTCCTCCTTACTGGAAGCTGTGACCTCCTTGTTTTCACATTCTGTCTGCCAGAACTGATGCTGAAGACTTCACTGGTTTGCAGAAGAGTATTTTTTACATCATCAGCCTAAGTATTTTTCTTCAGTTTATAGTTAATGATTTGGTTTTATTAGGCCTTAAAGCCAACTAAGTATCCAGTAAAAACAATGTATTTTTACTGGCTTTGACTTTCATAGCATGTACATGCACCAGCAACAGGCAAATGAACAAATAATCAGTTGCGCAGTCTTCCCTACAACGGCCTGACAAGCACTGCAAGTAGTGTCAAAATGCCCTATTTGTACACTTTAAGCTAGGCAGTCATTGCTCTGTTCATTGTTGTACCAATAAAAGATAAAACCTTCAAATGTGGGTTTTGAGAAGTGTTAAACCGTGACCGTAATAATTTCAGTGAAACCAAGTAAGTAAGAATCACTTCAATTAAGACATCAAACATGATGAAGAATATATGTAATTCACAAAAAATACCAGGTTTGGATTTCAGAGTTTATTATTTTCTTTTCAAAATGAATGATGGTGAAATCAAATGCAGAAAAATATTCCTTATTAGCACAATTAAAATTGCAATACTTGCTGCTACAGTTTTAAAGAAAGTCAAGACTGCTGATTCAACTGAGGTAAGCAGTTACCCAGCTGCAACCCCACTGAGGCTGCAACCTGAATTTTGATTACAGAAGCTTTCTGTGAATGCAGAATGTTGAGATAATATAAATAAATAAGTGAAACAAGACTTCCAAAAAAAGATAATGAATGGCATTATATACCAACTAGTTTACATTGCAGAGGGCCAGGGAGCAGGAGGGGAAGGTATTTGGGCAGATTCTCCAGGTCTGAAGCAATGAACCTCAAGTTAATAACAGATCGACACCATCTCTTCAGGTAAGGTTATTTGAATGTTATGGACCTTAATTCTTCCTTTTCAGCTTTGCCAAATAACAATTACCTATCTTCTTCTCTTCAGGCATGTAAATAACTAACAAAATGGAGTTAAGATATAATTGTTACGTAACTCCACTATCTTTCAGTAGCAAAAGAGATTTTTAAAGTTCTGGTTACTTTTTCTTTCTCTTCTGCAAGTTTGCCATGCCTTTAACTGTTCCAAAAAAGACGACTTATGAAGCTAAGCTGACCGGTAACTACCCAGATTAACAATGAAAAGTATTTTTAGGAGATCACTTTGTGGAAATTTAGATAGCCTACACTGATGAAAGTTACATCGAGACCCTCTTAATAGACATGCAGTCATTGCGGGTATCTAACAAGGAAGGAATTGTGGTAAACTAGCACTGTCACAGACAATACATGAAAATATAATTTCAGAACTGTTATTCTTAAACTTTACTTCGCTTGATGTTTGATGCTTCTACATCAAACTCGAAGAAGCCTCCAGTACAAAATCTGAGCTTTTTTCTTTCCCCTAGTTGAATAATTTTTCTTTAAAGAAATCTACTAGCTCTGCCAACAAGCATTACCCTGGTGTGAGGACGCATAACCTTTTGCACAGAATTAAATACATCCCCAGGAATAAACCTCTTATTCCATTTTGTAAAGGCTCTACTGTATGCAGTCTGATTGTGTAAATGGTAGGAAATCTGCAAATAGGAATCTTCATGGAAGTTTTGTATCACCTATGATTTTGCCACTACCACTTCTTGCCGTGAAAGTCTCCAACTTACACACAATTATTTAGTTTTATCATGTTGATATACCAGTCAGTGTTCCTGCAATACTGAGGTTTCACGCCTTTAGTTTGTTTTAAAGATGCTGACACCATTTGTGAACTATGTCAAGAAATAATGTTTTCCATATCAAAAGTGCATAGAGATACTTATATTCTGTGTACAAAGCTAAGCTTTGGGTTAACACCTAATTTATGGAAGTAAGTAATTTTTTATTATGTAATTTTACTGAAATTTTGCCTGTGTTTCCTTTTAACTGCAAGTTTAACTATATGAATATCCTTTAAGTAATACTCACCTCCAAAAGAATAGGCTCCATTTCACCTAGAGTTTTTCCTAGATGCTTATCTGGATCTAAACCTGCAAAAAACCCGAAAAGTGTAAAAATATTTCTTATGAAGTACTCTTATGACATCAAGAAATGTTTCTTTTTTTCTTTCTAAAATATATTATGTCTCCCTTAGAAACTCCACATTATTTAAAATAATTACTATCCTAAAGAAAATACACTGAGTCAGAATTTTCCCTAATCTTCTTTGGGCAAATGGTTTCCAGGTTTATGGAAAAATAAAGCCAGTTACCATTTCACTACATGTCAAATGGAAAAGCTATTGTTTCCCTTTCTTAGAAATTTCACTAACCAGTGAAGTAAACACACAGGTCCATGCTAATAAAAATACTACAAGGATATTGCCTCTTTAAGTCAGAAGGTATCTATGAAATTAAAATACAATTTATTTTTTTTTTATAGTTCCTGCAACCGAAAGGGACACAGACTGTTTTCCATAATGAAAAGTTCTTTGGCCAAATCACATTCTTTGTGTGTTTTACCTACGTATAAAACGTAAGATTAAAAAGGACGGAGATACAAAGAAAACTCAGACTTACAGAATGTATTGAATGTTGTATCTTTTGATCCATCACAAAATATTCTGTATGATGTCTACATTTTGATTTATTTTTCTCTGTAAAAAAGTAAGCCCTATTAACATTTGATAGCTACTCTAACTTGCTCCTCTGTATTCCTGTTTCAACTTCTTGACTTTCTGAGTATGGCCAGCTCATGGCAGTTAACAGTCACTTCTCAGGGATAAATCAAGTAACTGGCAAAAATGAGTACTGGGATAAAATAATCCAGGAACAACTGTTTCAAGAGATGACATCTTCAACCAACTAAATACGCTAGCTGGATTTGATACAAAGTGATCAAAAGGTCTTACTATATGAAGCAAATGAGAAAAAACAAAATTATAACTTCTGAAAGTGAAGGAACTCTGAGAAATTTTCAGTTATCCCATTTTTTACTACTCTTACTTATTGTGGTTTGGGCTTCTTTTTGTACTGACACAATACTTGTCTATTTTTTCCTACTCTACTGCTTTATACAATAATAGGTATCATTAAAGAGCTGCCATCAAAATTACTCCATTCAGAAGCAATTTCTGAAATATGTACCTTGCAAAGCACTTTAGGCTGTTGATGATGAAAGCTGTTACATAAATGTACAGTACACTATTATATAAAGTCATTGCTGAGTTAAAATAGCTAATATGTCTCTTGATTTTTACAATCATGATCTTGGAATAGTTAAATATTCCTGTGAAACTAAAACAAGTTAGAGTGAATTAGATTTCAAAACACAAAGAAAGTTTCTAAATATTTTATTAAAGCACATTAAAAATTCCCTTACTATCTAGGGGAGTGCTTTTAAAACTTGCTTAATAATTAAAGTTTAAAAAGACTGAGATTTTTCCTCCCTCCATTCCTTTTTTGTATTGGTTTATTGCTTTTTATTAACAGAATAAAAATGTGTATGCTAGATATATGATAATGATAATTTATTCCTGTGAAAATAGTTTTGAAACATATTAATTCAATTTCAATCGTTCAAATGGTTCTGCTGATCTCTTCCAACTTAGATCAGATTAGCATTCTTTCTTTGATTATAGTGGGATAGGTATTAGGCCAAACAAGCAATTTCTCTTGAAGTAATTGAATGAGTACTGTATTACAGTACCATTTCACACATTTAAATTAACATTCTTCCTTTAATATAATCACTTTTCTAAGATAAGCAACCTCTCTCTCCTTGATAAAATCAGATTGATTTCCTCTAAATTTAAACCAAGGGATACATTACAAACATATGAGAAGGGAAAAAGTTGCCAGAAACAGAAGCACTAACATATTATTTCTTTCACAAGGTTCTTTGGTAATATGGACATATCTTCTGTTCTGTCCAGTAATGAATACAAACCAATAATTTAAAAGAAACTACGATACATATAGTTTATGAAATACAAATAAATTGCCTATGTGTACATTATGGGTAAACTCTTTAGTAATATCCCACACCTACATGAAAATCTCTGAAAGTGCAATATACCCTTCCTGTTTCTCAGCAGAATTCTATTTTTGGACAGCTTGAATTTCTTTTGAAATATATTATTTCTTTTAGTTTCCAACAGGTTTATACTGTGAATGAATAAAGACTGTCTGGTAAAGGCATCAAGAACCAGTGTAACTTGCAATTTGCAGAACCAGTAATCCACATCTCAAATCTCTACTGGTATGCATGCACAGATGAAGCTGTATGTCTGCTGCTACAATTAGTATAATAAAGTATTTGGAACCATACTTACAGAACAGTTATTTTAAATCTATACTTCTATTTGGTACATTTTTCTTTATTGATTCTGATTCTTAAAATGGCTTAGACTTAAGAGAAGAACAATATATGGTAAATTCTTAGTATCACATCCTCCAAATTTTTCCTCAATGGAACTAGATGTGAAGAAAGCTGAATGAATGGATAAACCAACAAGGTCCAGGGCCTGGATGACTCTATGTAGAATTAAAAAATTAATTAGAAAGGGAACTATAATTTGCAGCACTGACATCTATTTTATTTAACTTACATGTATCAATGGGAGGCAATTAGAATTCAATTAAAATATTCACTTTTATTACTTCACTGACTGACCTTGAAGTTAATGCCTGTTTTATTTAATTGCATCATCTATGAATAAATGTTAACCCTAGAATGTTATGGCCCATTATTTTCAATGCATTTTTAACTCCCCAACTGAAATACATCCATCAATTTATCATGTGCTGGCAAGAGAGCAGCCGGGGCTTTATTTCTTTGAGATAGACCAATACATGATGACAGAAACATCTCAAAAATTTGATAATGCTGTTTTTAACAGTGCTCAGTAAAAACATCTGTGCTTTCACCTCCAGTTTTGTAGTCTAGTTTTACAGTAAAATCAGTAAGTGATAGCACAAATGGTATAATCACTTCAAAGTAATTTCTACTCCACTGTAATTTCTGATAAATCCACTAACAGGAACAGAACTCCTTCCTGCAGGTATCAGCAATGGTTGCAGAACGCTCTCATGCACAGCCACAAGACAAGTGTTGTAGAGAACTGCAGCAATGTCAAAAGATTGGGGCAGAAATTCATGGCTTTGTTCTGTGGTGAAAAAAAGATCATTACTAAAAGGCATTTCACTACTGTTGAGCTATGCAAAGGAACCATATTTTAAATGGTTCACTTTGTACATATGTGGAGCATGAAGCCCTCACCTGAGGGGCAACTACCTGATATTACTTGCATTTATCAAGACCATTAGAAATCCAAGTTACATTTTCACGGCATTACATTCAGCTAATAAAATCCACATTCTAAAGCCTTATCTGACTAACAAGTACATATTTTATACATGTTCAGAATTCTAAAATCATCTGGATTTTTAAGAAAGTCTTTTAAGATAAAAATTTCTATTTTCACCTCTTAGTAAAATTTCAAATAAATTAAAAAAAAATCATAATTCCCAGTTTTAAGAAATGGTGGTACATAAACGTCTTCTGAAAGCTACACTAACCAAAACGAGATGAATATACTTCTAATTTATTGTATAAAAGAGGAAAATTCATGTGACTTGATTATGTATCTACTTTTTTTTCTTTGCTTTTTTTTTTTTCTTTTAAATGTGATAATTTATCCAGTGTGGGAATTGTAAGGGGGTGGAACCTGTAGATGTAGTAACTCTTTTCAAGCTAAGTGATAAAGTTATAAGACATTAATCCCAAAATGGTTCTAGCATACGTTTCCAGTGCAGTTTAATTAGGATCTTAGTTTATCTTCTGTCTTAAACATTCTACAAGTATGTTCTAAACTAGGTTATTCTGATGTCATGAAATTTTAGAATTCTAAGAGGTAAAAGGATCTAAAACATTTTATAGAAGTAATGCTATCTGTAATCTCTTGTGATTATTTTTTTTGTTTTTAAGATCAAAGATGTTTGTGTTCTAGTTAAATCTAGGATTCAAAGCCATTTAGCTCTGTCATTTCAAGAAGAGAAACCTCAATAAATCTTTAAAGAAATTCTGTACTGTTCCATCAGGTAACAAAGCAATATTTTCAATCAGATTCTTTTACAGAATCACAGAACGGGTCAGGTTGGAAGGGACCACAATCAGTCATCTGGTCCAACCTCCCTGCTCAAGCAGGGTCATCCTAGAGCACATGGCACAGGTTTATGCCCAGACAGTTCTTGAATATCTCCAGGGAGGGAGACTCCACAACCTCTCTGGGCAACCTCTTCACTTGCACAGTAAAGAAGTTCTTCCTTATATTCAGGTGGAGCTTTCTGTGCATCAATTTCTGCCTGTTGCCTCTTGTGCTATTGCTCGGTACCACCGAGAAGAGCCTGGATCCATCCTCCCAGCACCCCCACTTCAGACACTTATATACTAGATGAGTTAGTCATCTCAGTCATCTCTTCTTGAGGCTGAACAGGCCCAGCTCCCTCAGCCTTTCCTCGTAAAAGAGATGCTCCACACCCTTAATCATCTTTGTCACCCTCCACCGGACCTGCTCCAGGAGCTCCATGTCTCTCTTGTCCAGAGGAGCCCAGAACTGGACACAGCATTCCAGGTCGGGCCTCACCAGGGCTGAGTAGAGAGGCAGGATCACCTCCCTTGACCTGCTGGCCATGCTCTTCCCAGTGCATCCCAGAATATCATTGACCTTCTTCCCCACAAGGACACACTGCTGGCTCATGGACAGCTTGCTGTCCACCAGGACCCCCAGGTCCTTCTCCACAGCTCTCCAGCAGGTCAGCCCTCAACCTGTGCTGGTGCATGGAGTTACTCCTCTCCAGGCACAGGACCCTGCATTTGCCCTTGCTGAATTTTAGAATGTTCCTCTCTAAAATGTTTGTAGTTTCATTAAATCCATCCCCATGCAGACAAGTTAGAAACCTCTAAAAAGTCACAATCCCCAAATGGATCAACAGAGGCTTCTGACAGTGAAGATCAATAGATCACCTGCAAAGGGGTAAAAGGCCAGAGCAGAAATAAAGGATCAGACTAGGACAAAAAGTCCTGCAAAACTTCAACTCAGAGTGACCTGGAAAGCAAACATCTATGGTTCTAACTACACAGATATGCCTTTAAAGGTTTATGTCCTGTTTCAGCACATACGTCTGTAAAATAAACGGGCATCTAGAACTTAAATTTTATCAAACATTAAAGAGCAGCAAGTAATATTCCAGTATTAAAAATATACCACTTGTACCTCTTGATTTTCATTTTGTTAAGATTATTTCTGCTTTTGACATTTCTTACTAAGCTCTTTTTCTTCCACTATTTTTCTGCTCCAAGTTCTCTGACTATTCTTCTGTCTTTTTCACTATAACCCATACTTCCTTTCCTGTTTCATTTTAAATGCCTAATAGTGCGCTTTTAGTGTGCTGCTTCCATTTAGATTTTCCTTTAGATGATGTGATCTTCCCAAACTCCAAAGTGATCTTTCCACTCTTAAGCCATCACTCTCCTACTTTGCCTGTCTGTGACATCTCCTTAAGAAGCACTCAAAAATGTCAGCTTTCAACTACTTTTCTGTTTTCAGGCACATTCCTTTACTCTTCCTTCTAATTCCTGTTATCTGTTATGACAACAACATCATTCCCATTTTCCAGTGTATAGGCTCAAGAGTTAGTGAAGAGGGAATCATATTTCTCTCTAACTTGTTTCTAAACAGACTTATGCAAAATCTCATTTCTTCTTTTTCTGTAACACACTTTATTTTCAAACACTTCTTTATACATTATATAGACACTAAAATCTCTTTCCAAAACCTCATCTTACACTGGTAACAAAGTATCTGTCATTCACATACAAGCATGAAGGCAAATACCATTCTAAATGCAGAGATTATTTTCTCATCTTACTTTCCTAAACTTTCAACTATGAATGAAATTTCTTCTTGAAGTCCATTCCTAGTTATCTTTTCTCTTACTCATCTTCTTTGCATCACATCTTAAATCCCAAGCTTATTTTTTTTTTATTTTGTCTTGCATACAATTTTCATTTATCTGTGTTGATCTTTTCCTGTGTGAAACTTTTCCTTCAGGAAAAAAAATGGTCTGAGATAAAATAGTTCCCCTGTTTTCATAAGCGTTCCCAAGTCTTTTCCTACAATGTCTGGTGAAGAAACAGGTGTGCTATCTTTTTTTTTTTTTTTTTAATCATAAATAACATGAATTACGTAGATAAATGGGACAGTAGACAAATATATTAGGGAACAAGCCTAGGGCAAAAGTGTCAAATGCGCTTAATCTCTAAAGGGCCAAGTAAGTTTCGGAAGACTTGTTTGAAAATTCGGTGACAACACAATATGCTAGCTAGGAAACAAGATTTAGAAGTGGGAAAGGACTAATAAGAACATCTTTCCCAAAGTACATCATAGGTAATTTATCAAATTTATAATCTTAAAAACATTAAAACTAAATTTAATTAAAAATTATCATATGTGTATACAAGATAATACTTCAGCACTGCGCAGGGATAATTTTTCTAATAAAAGTTTAAGGCTAGTTTTAGAATACATTATCCCTAACAGAATAGACAAGTATTAAAATTTGACAGGACTTGAAAAATATTATCAGTCATTTTATCTTTTACTTCAAATTATGATAAACAGAATAAGTGTTTAAAAAAACAAGTTAAGTGTTTAAAAAACAAGTAGATGTGGCACTTTGCAATATGTTTTAGTGGGCATAAGTGCTATTCGGTTGAAGGTGGGACTTGATGATCTTGGAGTTCTTTTCCATCCTTAATGGTTCTATGATTCTAGTGTTCTTCATTTTAATAAAACAGAATGTTATAAAGAGCAAATGTTGTGAAGACTGTCATAGATTCCACTACAGCTCCAGTGTCTGGTAGCTGCCCACGGAAGAAAGCAATGGAATGATCACCCGTAAATAAGCTGAACTAGCTAAGAAAAATGGCAATGTTTAGTTTACTTAGCAATAAGCAAGTAAACAATCCTTATTATACAATATGTAAGAAAGCAACTGGGATCTCATTGATTTCTTAACAAAATGTTACTCAATTCCTTCTGTTATGTTTGTGAATGGTCTGAGAATTTAAAAAAAATATTTGGAGGAAGCAAGTATCTTCCCCTGTGATGACAAGGTTCTTGTTTCCTCAAAATTACTGTAAAATTGCTCAGTACTAAAAACTAGAGACACATTTTCAAAGAACACTGTTCCTCTCTATTACACAGATGATGTGCTCAGACAAAACTCACAATCACCAATTTTACTTCAGGATATGATCTGGCATTGAGGCCAACCCAATTTAGTAGTAAGCTTTCTATTGAAAGAGAGAGTTTTGTCCTCTATGCAGCTGTGGTTTCTACAGAGCAAGTTCCCTGCACTCACAAAAAAGCAGATCCTGCTGGATCACCTATATGCAGCCACAAAAACACTGGAGTCTTTACAGGGGCAGAAGCAAGCACAGACTTGTGGTTTGCAAGAGTCAGATAGAAGGGGGATGGAAAGATCAACCTTTTGGCAGCAACTTACTATTAGATCAGTTACTACACTAAATTACACCCTAGGGAGCTTAACCAGGAACTGTGTGGTGCTAGGTCTTTTTTAATGTAGTTCTTTACAAGTAAACCTTACCTCTGTGAAAATTAATGGGAGTATGGCTATCAGTTTCAGCCAGTCAGGATTTCACTTCTGTGCACTAGAGGCATACAAATAAACGGTAACACAGACACCTAGGTGGCTGGGTTTAAATAATAGATTCATTATACTAAGAAGCAATATTCTCTCTTTTTCGATTAAAAACCCATATAAAAAAACATACACATCCCTAAACTATCAGGATAGTGGATTCCGTGAATAGCAGGAGTATACCAATTTTCTAGACCATGTGAAGCAAGCATCAGTATCTTCTCAAACCAAAGGAAGCTCAAGTTAAATATACTTACTAAAGACAGCTCATTTTACTGAAGGAATTTTTTAGTTTAGGATTTCCTGACAGACAGGAGATGGCAATACCTCCCTAAGGACTCATTACTCCATAGGGAAATAGCCTAGGTAAATAAGGCCCATTCCACCTCAAAATTTAGGTTTCCACAGACTCTGTGATTTCAACTCTACCCATGGCTGGTAATGTAGAATGTTTATAATCACTCATAGTGGCTGGACCTACAAGATAAAGAATGTAGTCATGAAATAAAAGCGCTTCACTTCATATGTAGGTTGATCAGCCCTGATTCAAAGCTTCAGCTTTTATTATTGTTCAAGAGTTGAACAGCGCTATGGTATAATTCCAAAGAGCAGCTAGAAGTCAGAAACATAATTGAATCATTTAATAAGAGTTTTTCAACTTAATATTTCAATTATCCAATCTCATCATAACAACGTGGGTTTTTTCAGGCATTTAATTAAATAATTAAGGATTAGTTTACTATAACCAAACTGGGAAGAAGCTGCAATGTATAAAGCAAATAAATGCGTATTAATCCCCTAAAAGATAGGAATTTGAGCTTATAGTTTGATTTTGATTGAAACATTGAAGAAATAATTCCACACAACCCCCCATTCTCAAGGCAACAGTGTGCACTTAGAAAACTTACTCAATATAAATGCTACTTTTGAAACTTCAAGAAAATCTAGAAACATTGTGGAAAAACTATTTTAACTGCACAACATAAAATCAACTTCAAGTATATTCTCATATATATGAGAAATGAAGCTTGTCAGATCTTAAAAAGTATAGCAGTGCTTAAGTTTTAGAGTTAATACTTAACAAGATTTAGGTATAGTTAACTATATAAGTAAACCGAAAGCAAATAAACTTGAACATCAAGTTTTACTAAGGATTGTACTGTAAGGAACTCAAAGATTCTTTCCAAATGTAACCCTCCTCCTTCCCTCACTTCCACATGTTTTTTACACCTTGTACTGCAGTGGAAGCAATTTGCTTTAGAATGAGGCACAGTTAAGACTAATATACAAAGTCATATAGTCAGGATTTAAGGTTGAATCTGTTATATGCATATTCTGCAAGTTAATTAGTATTAGTTAATCTGTAAAACACAACCAAAGAGGAAGGAGGTCAAAAATGCATCTTCTTATTGTGTTATATTACACAATTGTTCTATTATACAGTGCTATATTACAGTGTGTCATATGAGCAATGGATATTACTGGAATTTCAGGCACACACGTTAAAAACAATCAATAACAGCTTCAACTTTAGGTGTTACTGGGTAACCTCATTCTGAATTTCTGGATTTCCACTGAAGAAGGATATATTTCAAAGATAAAAGTATGATGTATCATACAGGCATCTTTAGCAGCAAGAAAATGGCACTGAAGATAAATACTCAAAAGTAGCTTTTATACATATATGTAGTGCTCAGGTTTGCTGCTAGATCACGGAATGTTTTTCTCTCATCATTAAAGCTTCTGAAATACACTCTAAAGGAAAGAAAGCTGATCTACTTATAGATCAACAGAAGGCATGTGAAAAAGGTTGCTAACAATACTTTTTTTGCATATAAGTGAGAGCAATTGGCATCCCATCTGGAAAACTACACTACTCTGAGATAGAAAACTCTTGCCACTGGCAAGTTTATGGTATTAATTCGTAATGGTGGATTTAGGGAAATATACTAAACTAATGCTCATTTACTTGCATAATTATGTGTTTTCTACATAAAACGACAGGCTTTTACCTTGTCAATACTGGCACTGAGTTAATGGAAAACAGGACAAGGCGGGTGTACAAGTATGCCAGTGCTGATGAATGTCAAGCTCAGGTTACAGGTTCGCTTCTTGCATTAACAACTGTGCAACGTATAACCTAATGCATTACCCTTTAGACTCTTAAATCTGTTATTTTAAATATTTTCATTGCAGTTTAGCTTTGATTATTAATCTAAAAGGCAAAAAGTTAAACTGTATCTTATCTTCTTTGCCACTTGATATGTTAAACAGCCTTCATACCTTAAATCCACTTTAATAAGGTATGCAATTATTAAAGCATTACAGAATGGCCCCAGAGCACAAAAGCTCCATTAAATTTGCTTACATCTAATTATGTCTGCCTGAGGCAGGTGAGAAATTGACTCTGATAAGATCTTTCTTTTACCTGTAGCCAAAAAAATAAAAAGGAAAAATAACTCGGAGTGATTTTCTATCTAATTGCTATCTACAAGTATTTATGGTATTCACTCTTCCAATGAATAGCCCACAAAGCACTCTTTGTGCACTAACTAGTGCATTTTAAGTTTTTTTAAGACTGTAGAATACAAAAGACAAGGTTATCTTGCTTCAGGCATGACAGGTCATCAACGATGTCTGTTTGGGAAACAGTTTTATCTATTATTTAAATCATATATTTTCTTTAAAAAAATAATTCTGATGTGAAAAAACATGTTACATATGCTTTGTGGACTTTATGTTTTTCTTCATGCCAGTATAAGCAATGCAAGCATTCTGTTTAATGGAAATATAACATAAATATATAAATGTACTTTATGCGGCCTGAAAAGTATTATTTTAAAAATGGTAATTTTTTTTTCCAATTTAAAACCAAGTGTTTTGTAGAAGAAAACATGGCATTCAATTCCTGCGTATTTGTAACTGACCTCCCAAAATTCAGGAAAATGCTATTAAATTACATTGCTTGTTACCTGTAAATGAATGAGGGCATGTGGTATTTCTAATCATTCTAATCCTTCGCTCAGCCCTAGCAGATCCCACAGAACAATAGAGTGAGACCATCATAGTGACAATGTAAAAACTAGTTAGAAACTATACCAGATCAAGAGGAATAAATAAATAAAATTTTAAAACATAATTAATTTTTAAAAATTAATTGAATCTATCCAGTCTAAAGGGATTATAATTCAAATCTTGGTTAACAATGAAGGAGAAATTACTTTGTTATAAAGCATTCTTTTGAGAAAAAGAGAGATTAGGTGTTTGATGGGAAAGTTGCCCAGGTAAACCAGCCATCGGACTTCTAACAGAAGATTATGCAACACTATTTTCCAAACATAGATTTTTAACCACTGATGCCACTTGTATGAAACAAACCACTCTTTGCTACAGTGGACCACAAATTTATAGTCAACCCCAAAAGAAAAGGTCCTTTGGTCACATTTTATACTTAAAAACTCATTTGCTGCTCTGAAATAGAAAACTGCGCAGAAGCCTGAAATGAATATATTGTATTATTAACATGTTTCTCATGTGCTACTTAGGCTTTTAGAGCACATCATTCCGTAAGCCTTCTCATAAAACTTCATTTGACCTTACCTTTACATTCAAGCAATAAACAGATAGGTTAACTTTTGTATTGATTTTCTTCACTATAAAACTTCATTTTATATAGCTAATAACAAAAAGATGTTAATTATGTGGTATGCTAAACAACTACATTTTAAATACCAAAAAAATTTTAGAGGCAATGATAAATTATTTCTGTTTGCTTTTACGATTTACCAACTCCAAGACTGCTGTTACACAAAATATTTTGGCCTCACAATTATATCTTGTTTGATATTAACTTGATGAATTTCTATTAAAACTTTCACGGTTGCTTTATAATACTGTCTAGTCCCCAGCCTGCATCATCTATAAATGACAATACTGTGAACTACTGAATTATGCATGCATCTTTACTGCAAATCAAAACCAAACCAGAACAAAAAAATTATGAGAAGAATTTAATGACTATGTTAGGAAGAATCACTTTCCAGCTTTTCCACATCTCTAAGAACGAATTGCATCCTGTTAAATTAATTATTCAGACATCTCGACTGTTATTGAGCCATTTTTCATAATTATCTTGATATTAACATTTCATATCCTACAATATAGAACAAAAGTTCTCTTTTCCTCTTTTCTGTTGTGGATTTGTCCATGGGAAATTTCAGTAGACAATATTGCTCAGAATCTAAATACATACCAAAAGCTGCCACTTTTATGATTATGGCTTGAATGTTAGATGATATCATTTCTTTAAGCAATATTTCCTGGTTCCAATGCCAGAGGTAAGCTAAAGGCTGAAGATTAAGTCTTCTGCACCTTAAAAACAAAGAAAAAATTGGATAAAGCCAAGTATGCTTTTACACAGCATTATTCATGTAAAACTAATGAAAAATTATTTTTTCCTACCCTGAAATAATTTTTCTTCTATAATTTCATTTGCAATACTTTACTATTCATATATTTCATTATAAGCATAAAGTCTAATAGATATTTTTTAAGAAAAAAAGAAATAAACTTGTTCTAACTATAATTCATCTGCATAAGACACAACTCACTGATGTAAACAGACCTGCACAGGAACACAAGTAAAGCCACAACAAAACGTGTTCCTAAACCTTTTGGGACACAAAGCAATTAGCACCTTAGGAAGTCATCACTTTTGCAAACACAGCTAAGGCCGAAGCTACTGCTCTGTGATAAATGTGGCACATGTCACTAGTACAATATGCTGAATTCGTTGCTGTGATTTGGATCAACACCCAAGGAAAAGAATCATTCAGGAAAACATATACAGCTTGTGATACAAATTAACAACTTGTTACTGTAAAATTAATAATTTGTTTTGATATGTATCATATATAGACAGCATTTGATACACAGCATTTGATTGTTTATCACATTAGAGAATCACTAATTTGCATTATTGATAGGTAACATTGTTATAAATTGTCAAGAACCATCAGTTGGTGATTAAATGTGTAAGGTCTAGCTCTGAAAAACTTCAACATTTAACTATGAGACTAGTTCAGAGCACTTAAGATTTACATTTACTTGGCAATTATCATGTTTTTTCTAATACATGGTCTTTCTCACATATATGGGCATTCCTCCATATGTTAGATAGACCCACTAGTATAACTGTCAAGACTTTAGAGTTAAATGTATATTTAATGTAGACATGTTCATAGCACAGTTAGCACCCATATGATCTGACTGGTTTTCTTATTACTTTCATATGTTTTAACAGAGGACTAAGTTTTTAATGGAAATATTTAGCAGCTCTGAATGTAAAGTAGTTCACTTAGGTGCCTAACTTCAGCTAAAAAATTAGCTGAATTAACTAAGATGGCTCATATGAAACAACCTTATCGCAAGGGCTAAATCTACAGATCAATGTAAAGTATTTTACCACTGAGCAACCTTGGAAATAATCATGCCTGTTTGAAATACTGTGATTTCCTGTCAATCTTTTAGCTGTGGTAAAGATGTAAATCTCACAATCAACAAAAGCGATCTTTTTTTATCTTACTAACATGAGAGGCAATTATTAAAATGTTTAAGTATAAAGGAAAAGAAAAAGGAGTAATTTCTGACTGCAATTTATCTATGTAAACTGTAAAGAAAACAAACGTGCTCTGTAACTTGCTGGCGTGAGCTGAGTTGGCATAGCATTAATGTCACCATTCTTACAGTTCATAAAGGATTCCAGATATTTGCTTTCATCATCAACAAACAATTAATGAACTCGTGAAACTGTAATTAATTTTTAACCCAAGGTGGTTTTGCATTTCATCAGACATATATAGTGAAAATCTTTTTCAGATTAAATATTGGCCTATGTAACAGACACAATTACTATTACATAATGCTCTTTTTTAATTAAGACTCTTAAAAGAATTACAATCTATATAGACTTTAGATTGTGCACAATAGAAATGACAAATGGAAACTTCTGATAAAGGATAACAAATTTTAGATTTTAAGGAAGTAAGGGAAGATGTGCACAGAAGGATTCTCTTGTATTTAGCTCCTGGTAACAATTCACAGGATGTTCCTCCACATAAAAATTTTGGTGCAAAATACAGAGACTTGACCACAACACTGTTGTCATTGGAACTGAGTGAGCTTTCTGTTGAAATCAAAGAACTGAACCTACTCAACTATTTTCATACCAAAACTCGGAGTATTTTCAACAGATGAAGAGCAATCAAAAACTCTGGTATAGTCTCTACCAGATTTTTACTAATGAACACATGGTTTCAGGGCGGGAAAAAAGGAAGAAAAAGAAAAAAGAAATACCTATATTAATGAATAGAATGCATTTGGTATCACAGAACATGAGAAATTAGGCAACTGTCTCTGCTTTAAATTTGAGTTATAAAACAGACAAGTACTTTCCAGAATGTGTATACTGAAAAAGATTAGTATTTTCTTACACATCTTTGACTCGAACTCTCTGGTAGTCAGAAAGAATGGCCCCCACAGATACACCCTCTACTCCTTCTTTGTCCTGAAAAAAGACATGAAATATCAGTGACAGCACTATATAATGGTTTAAGCTGTGGAGATTCAGTATCTCTACTTGTAGAATCAAGCAAGAATAATTTTTTTTTCTGTGTCCAGTGACTCAAGTACCATTCTAAAGAAGAAATTACCAAGGTAACTGAAAAGTATCAGATGTAACAGATTATCCTAAAGTTTTCCAGACATCCTGAAAATTCCTTCCAGCTTTTCACTGTAAGTGAGGTGTTAGCTATCCCACCTACAAATAATTATCAGCAACATATATCATACAATTAACTGAATTGTTAGTATTTTCCATGGTACGTAGCACAAGAGAGTGTGAGATTACTCTTTTTATCCTAACACCAGAACAAGAAAACTCACAGGAAACTTACTCAACACCACCTGTTAAAAATTCTGCTATAAAAAAAAGGTTTTTCAAGACACATTTTCTCTGTTTCATTTAAATCACCTAAGCCAACAAACAGCACTTTATTTTTTCTTTTAAACCATTGAGAATGTAATATTTCGAAATGCACATAGTTCCAGTATTTCGTGAGATCTTGCATTTTTAAATTGCTTGAGTCCCAATCAACATGCTGAACTTTCTTTTTCTAAACTTTGCTCCATCCAGACTTCAGTAAAAGTTGTTTTCCTCTTTTAATCAAGGTCAATCATAACTACATAGCATGATTTACTTTCTGGACCTGTTCCCAATCTTGTGAAGTTTGCAGCAAGATTTTACAACAACATTTTCACTGATATACCTGTGATGATGCATCCTGCCCCTGCCTTTCTCCTTTGGCCTACTCTATGATCTCAGGAACTCCCGCTAAGCCTTGACCAAGCAAGACGAGCAGTGAAGCGCCCCTTGACTGTATCAGCTGGATGGTGAAGCACTGTTGGCTGTACCAGGAGTTTTTGCCTGGTAAAGGTTGGAACAATTTTGACTGCAACATGCACATCAGCTGCCCAACCAAGGTGGGGAACAAAGGATAAGCAGCTATCTTTGGCAATCTAGGTAAATAATTTTCCTGAATCACAGCCCAAGTGAAACGGCAGCATTGTTATGAATTTCAAAATTATATCAGTCTTTGCCTGATGTGCTGCTGAATTTAAAACTGTTTCTTATCAATAAAATTATGCAGAAAGTGTTTTATTCAAAATTATAATATAGTGAAAAATGTTCTGGTTTATGCCTGTCTGGGATAGTCTTTCCTCAATCTACTGTCTTGTTCTTTACGTTAATTCTCACCTCGTATTTGCCCAACAAAATTCCTAAGTTATTCACACCCAATGTACATTTCAGATGTAGGAGTCACTGTGTTTATCAAAATTCCTACCTACATTAATCTAAAAAATATATCACTATTTAGAGGATGTACTTCCCCATGTCATTAATGGATATATTCATTAATATGAAGCTTAATGCCAAATCAAACAGTGTTCAGGTTGATGCCTCTCACATATCCAGAAGCAGTAGTACTGAAAAAAATTTTTTTATCTGTCACTTGTTCATTATCCAATGATGGATCCAATAATTATTATCATTATCATACTGTTATCCATACAATATTATTTCTGCTTTCCTTTGAGCTTTCTCTGCAATGTTTCAAAGCTCTTTTTAGAATAAAGATAAATCACAGGTACTTCAATTTACTTAACTCACCCATCTACTATTACATTTCTTAAAAAGTTAACACAGTTGTGCAAGCAGAGTTTTCTTTAAATAAATTTGATCAACTGATTCATGAAGCCTTCCTGAATCTTCAAATATATCTAAAATATATTTTCTGTATTCCTTTGTTTCATGCTATTTTGACATGCAGTCTACCTGTACTGCTAAAGCTGCACTTAAGTTGCATTCTTCAAAGTTCTTTTTAGAAAGGTTAGAAAGTTGTGTAATGGTCTTGGAAAACATGACAGATAAATACTGTTTGTTTTTATTGTTATGTAAAAATAATAACCCTAGCAATTCCTTCAAAATGTCCTCTGTCACAATGTGAGACATCAACAAACATGTCCAAAAATATTACCTATATTTTTGTTTATGTTATTAATTCATCACAGTTCTAAGCTACCAAAGGCAAACTTTGCCAATAGCTAAGTTCAGTAAATAATGTTTTTGAAGCATCTGATACAAACAAACAGAAGGGTATACAACTGCTGTCTCACAAGTAGATTAATCTCTATGGCTACATAAATACATATATCATACACAGTTTTCCACATTCTTTTATCACTGAAACATTGAATGGTTGAGTTAAAGGCCCATACAACCTGGCCTTGAACATTTCCAATGACAGGGCATCCACAGCTTTTCTGGGCAACCTGTTTAATAACACACACATTTCTCTTACCTCATCAAAACAAGTAAGATGTTCATTATCATCATAATATTTATTATAATGCATTGCAGATCTGTAGTTACCACAATAGTTTTCATTATATTTCATCATTATATATTTTCACTATGTACACTCTTCTTTCTCTAAGAATGGGAAATAGATAGGTGAATGAAAGATATAACTGAGTAACTATATCTGAGAGATATAAGAGAGTAACTATACCACAAACTTCAAAAAAAGATGGTATCCTCATAATAAACAAATATGCAGTGAAATCTGATTTCCCAAATAGACAGATTTACAGAATCTCCTGTTCATCCATGATGATGGCAACTGACTTGCCCAATGCATTTTTAACAAGCTCACAGAGCCATAAACATATTTTTTATTCATTCTGTTTTTCAAGTTCTGACAAAATATATGCATCAGCAAAGGTACTTGCTAAGAAAACTCCCTCAAAAAAAAAAAAAGTAAGTGGAAGTAGAGACTTAAATCTTCTGTTCTAATACAAACACAATACTTCTATACTAAAATGAACTGTTCCACAGATCTACTTGTTTGGGATTTAAAAAATTCTAGTCATGAGTCCTTGGAAATTTCAAAACCATCCTATGGTAAAGGAATTTAAAAAGCCACAGAAGATCACAGAACTTATACTAAATGACCATTGACACAATGGCCCAAACTTGATACTTATGCATCATGAAGATTACTCATAGGTTTTGTTTTTAAGTTGTTTGGGTGTTTTTTTACTATACAAATCTGTAACACATTGGATGTGCATGATTATGAATGCATATATACAGAGATACACACACAAACACATAAATATGTACACATGCATGCAATATATCTTGATGTTAGTAACGCAAAAACAAGGCTGCTATTGGCTGCTTCCTTACAACTTACATTAAATTTGATTTAAATAATAACATAGAAGATGGTCTGCACTTATTCTAGTTTATTTCCTTTGATAATACGTAAGTTTTAATTGTCCTTTGGAATGGCAGTACCTCATGTTATTTTGCAGTTGTGGTTAGCCCTCATGTTTAAAAAATTTTCACAGGTAGTTAGTTATCACCGTCTCTTTTCATTCAGTTCTTCTGATGGTAAAGAGCAAATATAAACTTTCCTCATTGTCCAGACAATAGCTTCCATGAGAAGAAACACCAATATACTTAATACATGCTTTGAAATGGAAGAAATGATTAATATACTTACATTCCACGAAATAGAAAAAATTCAATCCCCTATTTCATCCAGTTCAACAAATTAAGGCTGGAGTGGCACAAATTCAAGAAATAAGAAGATTTGAAAGGAAGAAGGAAGGAGTATGAGGTAGAACAGAAAAACACTATGGTCTAATAACGTTCATAAACTCCTCAACTGGACAAAGTTGACATAAAGCATTGCCCACAGTATATTCAGCTCAGCACTTGAAGCATGCAAAGAGTACTAACTGAAAGCTACTTCTTCACTGGACTTATTCTTTGGTATTGAAAGAGTTATTGGACACCTTGCAAACAGATAGCATTTTGTTTGACTAAGAGTTGATCGTGGTTAGCAGAGAATCCATCCCAGAATCAATAGTGCCTTCACTTTTAATGTGGAATCTGATCAGGTTTGGTACCATTTAAAAGCATGTTCACAAAACTGCACTCAGCAAGGGTAAACCAAGCTGACAACTGCAGGTAAATATCAGGGATCTGCACTGAACTCAAAAGCCGAGGAAGCGAATTTGGGAAAATTCAGAAGGTAAGATGTTACATGCTGTACCATATAAAAAGTAACAGATAACAGAAAAACATCTGAGTAAGTTAATATTGAAGGGTGTTTTTTTCTTGGGTGGTTTTGAGTGGATTTTTTAATTATTATTTTAAAAAGCATCATATACTGTTAATTTAAGAGATGATTTACCTATGTTAAACTTTACTAATATGTTTCTAGTGCAATAGGCTACTCTAAAATAAAAATAAGTTGCTTCTCTGAAATAGCTGGATAATTCAGAAAGTGCTTATACTCAGTACAATATACTCTGTCACAAAGTATTACAACACAAAATATGCAATGTACACATAAAACCCGATGCTAAACACAAATGTATATGGATGGCAACAAAGTTTTATTTTCCATATGACATTTTAAAAGTTATTTTTCCCCTTTAGAGCTGCCAAAAATACTCATTTCAAAAGGCAGGTAGAAAAATAAACTTTTAAAAAGCAACTAAATAACACATTATTTAGTAGCTTTTTTTTTATGTACCTAAGATAATTATTAGCTATGTTTTAACAGTAAGTGAAATTACACCATTATTCTATATCTTGTTATAACAGCTAATTTATTCCTGTTCACAGGACAAGAACAATAATCTTCATAAACAATTGTTTTAGAACAGCTAATTGATCTTTGCAACTCTAACTGTACTAAAACACAATTTATGTTTAAGGCGTCCTAGTTTTAAAGTTATTTATTTTTTTAAACAGTTTAATGAACAACAAAATTCAAAACTGCTGCTCTTTGTGTCTCATAAATTACTGTTAGCTGCATTTCCTATCAGGAAATAGTATAAAAAATTTAACAGTTGTGTGAAAGCTCCAAAACATCACTGCTGTTTTTAAGGTGCCTCTGCTATATCCATGTACAATTCTAACATACAGCTTCACAGCTAAAGTAAAAGATAAACAGAGAGCTAAGATTAATTTATACTAGCACATTGTTATTTTAATTTTGCTTTTTTTTTTTTTCAACTAATGATAGTAACAGTAATCTGAGGAAATTACTACATATGCATTGTAGCATATAATACTGGTACAAGTATTCTACTAGTAAGTAGAAAATTTATTGCAGTAGTATCAGTATGGAGCTTTTCTATAATTTCATATTTTAATGTCTTTACCTGACCCTTTCAGAGTTCAGCAAAAAGAAAATTAGTGCTAATGTTTTCAATTTAATTAGTACATTACATGCACTGTAACTATTAGTGGGAAATGTTATATTAATGAATGTAAAAGTTAGCTGTAAATTACCTCAGAGTTATTATCAATTTCCCAAGTTACTGCTCCTTAAGATAACCCTCTCCCTATGGTCCTTCCGGTAATTTTTCTTTGCCTGATAAACATGATGATTAAACAGCACACAGTGCAAACCTTTGATACTTTTTAAATTAAATCCATGCCCAGCCTAAGGGCTGTGTCTGATTTCAACTAAATGTGTCAGTTAATCAGATAAAAAATTATCAGCAACTCAAAGAAACAGCAGCCTTAGGCTTCATCAGTGCCAGAGAAAGCTGAACAAAATAAGACATACAGACAATATCACATTATGAGTAAAGGTTACTGCTAAGCATATCACTGCACAGCACTATTCACCACCTTAATAATGTCTATCTTAAATGAAATATTGCATACAACAGCCAAAATAATAACAAAGAAAAAGGAAGTGCTACACCTGTGCCTATATATGCCTATTAATTTGTATTGCAAGAAAATTTGAGCACTGCTGTTCAGAAAGATGCAGAATATCCCTAAAAATTTACTGTGTAGAACAGATCTTTGTAAGAAAACGGAGTATAAATAGGTGAAGAATGGTTAAACTAGATTTAATTTTTAACATGTGCTTCACAGCTTTGCCACAATAGAGTTCATTCTTGGTTCATTCAGACCAAGATATAAAATATAGTCTCTAAATGAAATTGTCTTTCCAATTACCATCCTCCTTAAAGCTTGTATGAATAACTGAAAATCATTATCCATATTTAAATTAATGTTTAAGGTTATTTGTGTCTAAATAACCATTACCATACAGTTGCAAAAATTTCATATTAAAGCACAACATATTCGCAGGTGTGTGACTGACAATATATACCTTAGTAACAGGACTTTTAGGCTTCTACAATTATTTGAGTGGAAAACTCTTAAATATGAGCTTTGCCTTATAATTTCTGAAGCATTCTAAGATCATTGATTATAGTGATTTCAAACGGAGTATGTGATTTTTTCTAAGCTTTGATATGTCTGTCAGATGCAGCTGCAAGTAATCAAAGACAGTATGAAAATACTCCTGAGCCATAAGGATATAATAACTCTATGTCAAATTGAAAACCCACTATTTGGTAAGGCTCTGCAGACTAGCTACGAATCACATAGATCATCTTAGTGATTGCAGATCACTACACATCATCTGGGATTTTCCTGTCTTCCACACTGGGACCTCAAAACATGTGTATCTCATGCCTTCATTCCTTAGGAAGAAGTAGTTCCAAAACCAGGTGACAATTAATATAATGTGGATTTACATGTGATTCCTGTGTGAACACTCTCATTATGTATTCCAGAAATCTTCAGCGGCCTTATCTCAACTTGCTTTGGAAGTAAATTACTGAATAATTGTCTCTATACAAGGCAATAAGACTATGTAACTAATCTACTTTAAGAGCTAATTAGATACATTTTTACAAATGCCTTTCATAGGACATAGGCACCCTACCAGCCACCTTTAAGCAAAACTGAAGGCCTAACTTCAAGAGTTTTACAAATGCAATTATTGAAACTCTGGATGCATGCACACACACACACACACACACACACAGTCTATTAATTCACTGTAGGGGCGCCTTCAGTATCTGATTATAATCTCACAATAAACACATTTAATTAGTATATGGTCCTCTTACTACCTGGAAGTGCGAAACGTTCAGGGAGATGGTGCAGACATATGTTTGTTTGAGCATAATCGCATACACACACCACAGCAAAGGAAAAAGAGAGCAAAAGAGACAGAAATACCACTCTGAAAGTCTAACATCAAACAGAAGTGTATTGAAATACTGTAGCTCAAAAGGCTATAATTACATTCTAAACAGGAGAAATGGAAAACCAGGAAAAATCTTTCACTGTAGCCATATACCACACCACAAATGCAAGTTTTCCTGATATACTGATTCTCCTTTTAGCTGAATTTACAAAGTGAACAATTAGTCTTAGAAATTAGAAATTATTAATTATTTTTTCTTATTTATTAACAATTTTCATAGCATACAATAAAGCTGCTATATCATTTTAGAACCCATATTATTTAACAAGATTTTTTTCTAAATTATTTAATTTAGATTGATTGATTCATTTTTCATAATGTCATACTAAACCCAGTATGCATTTGGTAAAATTTAATATAGTTAGACATATTTATCAAAAAACAAAGAATACTAAAATAAAAATCGACAGACATCCACTATTGTAAAGGCTACCTCAAGAGTTTTCTACAGAACTGTTTTTGTTTTCTTTATACCTATTAACTGAGTAGCTGTTAACTGAGGCCTACATTCCATCCACAGAGGCTACAAAGTCTTTGACAATGAAGCAAAAGTCTCCAGCTGAACAAAAAACATATCTATTTTTTTTTTTTTAATTGCATTTTCTGCAGAGAATTGGTTTCAAATAAATGTCTGCTTCACTTTTGGGACTTCCAACTCTTAAATATTCAAATAATTACAGAGCAAACTTGCCTGCAGACACTTCTTTCAGGAAATCTTATTTACGAAATTACCTCAACAAAGACTGATTACTTAATTTAATAGTCAAAATTAACACGAACAGTCAACTCCAGATTGAATAAATGACATTACATCAGAACAACAAGATGCCAGTGAAGAATGACAAAACAGTCAAGTAACTAACCATGCATGTTTCTGTTCTGATGCTACACTGGATATTTTAAGTGCTGGTGATTCTAAGTGCAACTATTTTGCAATGAAGAGCAGTTACATTCATCTAGAATTAGTAGTCAAAATCTGTGATCAGACTTAAAAGCTAGATTTTTAACATACCAACATGTATAAATTCTTCAGAACGAAAAAAAGTAATCAGTATTTGTGTTATGAAGGCAGGTACTGGCCTATATTATTATGGGTCAGATCAATGTCTTGCTGAAGACAAATCACTTACTAAATCAAGAGAAAGGTCAAAGGAATATTAGTTTGTACGTTTCTAGTTAAGAGAAGTTTCATGATTTAGATAATGAAACTCAGTTCACTTGCATCATACTCTGACCTCAGACAGGCAGAATTTCATTTTTGGATTTCTGTTTTTAAATAGTATCTTTAACAAACTGTAAGAGCCAAAAGCCAGCCTTGATAAACTAAATACTTGAATTTAGACACAAGTTCTTTTTCTCTTGCTTTGACGACACAGCCTCCATGCAGACCAACTTCTAGATGCTAAAGGCAAGGTACCCCTCCACAGTGAAGACCAACAAGACATGGATCCAGTACAGCATCTACAAAACTCTGAACAGACTCTACTGCTCTGGTTATCTGAGGTACACACCATGGTTTGGGGTCATTAACAGACTTCCACTAAGGGAAGCTACTCTAGTAAAATGTCATACAAGAATTGTCTAGTCTCATTTATTTTTATATTAGTATTGTCAAAGCAATGGTATTTAATGAAGCATTTCAGAACACACACTAGCAGATACTGAGGCATGTAAGTAACTTGATTTTTGTTAGTAATTCTGTGAGCAAACAGTCCTTTTTGAGAAAGTAAAGCACTAGGCATGATGTGACACCTACTTTGCCTTTTTTAGTTCTTTTACCACATGCGACAGCACAAGGCTCAGAACTATGGAAGAAAAACATGTCTTAAATGAAAATAAGCTATTTTGTCCATTAGAACCAAATCTTCTCTTTCTTTCATGTTTTCTCGTAAAGAAATTTTTAAAAAAAATTATTTTTCTAAAATTAACTCTTAGATGTCACAACAGGACAGTAAGGTAGTTGCCTGCTTACTTTACACATTCTAAATCATGTAAGAATTTCCAGTTACATAAGTCAATTTCACTGACACCAACAAGCCTGATAAGTAGATATGTTTATATACATTTAGATAATTCATTCTCCCATTTACTACATCTTTCAAAACTGCATTCCATAGTTATGAAATCTGCATAAGGTGCACTGATATACACACACACTCACATATACACGCATTCTCACATTGCCAGTGAACTCTACTTACTTTAAAAGGAGAAATACTTTCAATAGGACAATTCACTTATACTCTTCATATGACTCCAACTCCAAAGAACTGTACAAACCTTTACCATTTAGAGAATATCTTTTCATAGTACTGAACATTCAGCCTTTGAAATGTCCAGTATTTGTAGAAAAGAACTCCTGAAAGTATTTCTAAATCAGACTCTCCACCCAAATTTAACTGTCAAACTTAGTTTTCAGCAACTAGTCTTGAAGAAATAATACCTGGAGCATACTATACTGGAGTAAAATATAATATTCTGTAAGAAAAAAAATAAATTTTAACTTAAGGTTGATCAAGATGTAAAATTATTCAAAGCAATATTTGAACAAGTCATGCAAACACAGTCAAAAGTGTTTATTACCACTTGCCTGAAATATCGACCACATTCAGCAATCTGAAGAACTTGAATAAAAAATATGTAATACGACAGACATGAAAAACAAAGTTTTAACCTCATAGTCCCTTCATGAAAAACCAGACATTTTATCAGTAAGTCTGCAGATTTTTAACTTAGTCTCTTACAAACAGCTGACTCACATCTACATCTATGCTGAGCCATGTCTACCAGTAACATGAACATACTTTATAACTAATTTATAATGTGAAGATGCAAAAGATTTGCAATCATTCCTGAACTGACACTGAACTACATGTAATTAACTGATTAATAAATTCAAAATTTTTAACTGTTGACAAATTAAAAACCCTGTGGCTTTCACCGTCTTCACAGGTTTTTTCGTTTAAAATGGTATCTTCTCTCAAAGTGCCAAAGTCTTTTTTTAATATAGAAAAAGAATTATAGCAAATATTATCATAGTGGCACAAGTTATTGGAATGTGAAATTACCTGATAATGAATGTATGAGAAGAAAGACATACTTGAGGAAGTAAGATTTACTACATTTCATTTGGTATTACTCTAATGGGAAACTGTAGGCCGCTATGGACAAACAAAAGTCAGCTGGGAAGAAAGGTGGACAATCTTCACCTGAAAATCTCCTGCATGAAACAATGGCACTTGCTCTGCTATATGTGCACATCTGTTGGCAAATTGTGTCCCTCTAAAAATTTCTTCAGAATTTCATTTACACATTTTCAAACTACTAAACCACTATCCTGCTATTACTTCTATGAGCAGAGAATCTTGGCATGGACTCTGAGTACACAAAAACTCACATAAGATCTCTAATAAATACTGCAAATTTCAATTTTTCCCAATGACAACACGTTTCAGATAAACTCTCTCAGAAATATTCTTATTATCTGCACTGCAATAATCAGCTCCTCTGATCTTATAATTACTCCTTACATAAAAGCAGAACACAGGACTTTCTAAAACATTATGCTGGAGAAAAAGAGTCTATTGAAAACACAAGTCCAAAAGAAAAGCCTCTTTCTTTCTGTACTCAGAACAGAAACCTCATGAACCCTCCTTTAATCTTCAACAACATTTTTGTTACTTCTCCAAAAGTCAACAGGGTTTGGAAATTATTTAAAACTGTTAGGAAGCTCAACAATGTAACACCAGATGTTTGTTTCATCAAATTAAATCGGTATGGTAAGGTTCTTTATCTTTCTTTTGCCTAAATAACACTGACCCTAGAAATCATATGAAAAAGAAACAGTGAATAAAACTGAATTAAATGAACGCATACTCATGATTTACAAATTCTTCTATAGCCTCCAAAAAGCAATCTTGATAAAATACTCTTTAAAAACCAACCCTTCACTTTCTACATTGGCATACATTTTCCTCTAATTTTTGGAACAGCAATCCACTTCAAATTTAACACGTTGACACAATAATTACTATTTCGAAACTACAGTGTCTACACTGCACTTCCCATAATAAGAATTCATGGAGGATTAAAACTTCTTGAGGAAAAAAAAGAGAATTTTGCACATACTTAGTGTTATTTTATGCTACTCATCTATGACAAAATTTACTCTTATTGATGAAAATATTGCAACTCCCACAAACGTTTTTCCCAGGTTGCAGAGAAGCACAAAATGCCACACTTTGATTTTCAGGTTTGATTCTCTTATAAAGTGCCTTTGTTTGGATTATTTTTCCATCACTGTGTTTGAAAAAAAGACAATGTCACCTAGCATCACTAAAATGATAGCAAAGATTCCAGGTCTGAAGACAAACATTCCAAAACAATATCAAATTATGCTGACAAACTTAAGAAAGTTTACTTGAAGAATCAAATCTATGTCTTCACTGAGCTGCCCAGCAGGAAGAATCAAGGGTTCTTCCTAGTATTTTCTCGTCACGATAGAAAAAAGTATTTTTCTATATGATTTCAGTTCAACATACATATGCTGAATGATTGTATTTCAGACACTTCACATTTTCAGCTGCAGCCACATAAAGTCATATTTCTACAAAAGTTGTCTACCCTTACTCAGAAATGGTAATTTGGCAGAACAATAGCTTAATAACACATTCTTAAGGATAACATTTTCCCGCTCACAATAAAAACATTTCTACATTAGATATTTAGAGCTTTTAATTAGAATCAATTAATAAAGGTAACTAAAAATATACCCTGAACAAGTAATGCAATATTACCTCTTGAATGTTAAATGTATTGCAAGATTGTTACACTCAGTACAGTAGGTCCACATTGCCTCCAAATTGCCATTTCATACCTCATGCTCACTGCACAAGTGACTGCAATAAACAGGTCTTTACAGAGCAGAAGGGTGACTGGATTTCAGGTCCGTGAGGAGACAACAACTCACGACACAATTCTCTGGTATCAGTCCTTGAAGTCTCAAAAGCTCCCAGTCTAGTCCAAACTTCAAAAACACCCTCTTAATTGCACTTCATTAAGGGTTTTCACTTTATTTTAAGGAAAGAAGATTAAAATTGCCATCTCTCAAAGATGGCAATATCTGGCAGAGTAGTATGTACTCTGATATAAGCATCAATAGCAGGAAAGTATTCTACCTTTTTAATATTAGGCAATTCTTATAGGTCTTCGGACAAAATGTAGCATTCTGAATGTAAGAAAAAAATCTGTGTCTTCAGCAGTCATTGAATCTATGCATGTCCACTACTGGAGGTGTGTAATTCTTCAGCAACAGCACATGCCTGCCACATCATGAGACGAACTGAGAAATTTAATTTTTTTGGAGTGGTCTAAGAGGTTAATGATGCAAACAGATTATTAATCTATAAAGAACTTCATCAAGTGGCTCTTCTCTAAACCTTTATTCAATTCTTCTTCCAAGCCCTCTCTCCTCCTACAATAGTTTATGTGATCCATAAAATGAGGCAGTCATTTTAATTACAAGATGTGGGGCTATTTCCCACTGACAGATCCTCATTTTCTTCCCAGAATACTGCCTTTTAATTTCTAAATTAATTTAAACTTGTGTATCATTGTAACTAACAAGTATTCTGGGAATACGGCCCTGCCCGGATGTTCTAGATCAAAGTAATCTGCTGATAGCAACAAATATTTCTCTTAAAAGAGAAGTAGACCAAAGAGTCTGAAAAATCATAAATAGCAAAGAAAGATCAATTTCAGCCTACCTACAAGATAAGAGCTCAGTCAGATAAAGAATGCAATCATTTTAGTAGGAGAGTGCAAATGTAATTCAAGAAGTTTAAATGTTCTGGATCACTGCGCAATTCAGTCTAGACTGGTTTTCCTGCTGGCACCTTGGAACAGAGAAAGAACAGGGCAAGAAGGCCAGGATGCACGACTCTAGAGTGCAACATACTGCCCGTCAGATCACATTTCAGCGGATAAGCAGGAGCATTAGGATTCATAAAGAAGAAAAAAAGTCAACCTGATTTAAAAAAAAAAAATCAGGAGAACGAAAATTATCAGTGCCGGAGCTCAATTAGTACTAAAGGGAATCAAAATTATCAGCGCTGGAGTTCAATTAGTACTAAAGGATTAGTACTAAAGCCCATGTTTTTGCTTCAATGTATCCAAAAATGAATTTAATTCATGGAAGATAAATATTAAGCTATATTGTAGTCGTCTATCATAGGAGACAAACATCACACAGCAGAGTATCAGATTAAAGAAAAATGTTTCTAGCCCTTCTGTGATACAGGTGCAACTGTTGTTGCATGCCACACAACTTAGAATGAAAAATTAATGGCAAGTCTTAGACATATGTAATATAAACAGAATATATGTTAAAACAAAATTCTGATGTGTAATTCAAAATTACCACCCACTTCTGCCTATCATTAAAAACTAGTTTTGCAGTGGTGGAACATCCTGCCAATGAATACGAAGACATCTTTTTTTGAGGGCATCTTTTTGAAAGATACACTTGTATAGAGCAGTGTTTATAAAGTAAAATTTAAAGCATTATTTTATTTCAAGTTGCCATGCCTTGGAATGTTTTTCTTTTCTTTTCTACTCTACAAATGTGCTGCACATATTTATCTCCTCTAAATTTTGTACTTTGAATTTTACTAATACTTCATTATTAACAAAAGCCATGCAGACGGCCTTGGGTTGTTCTCAGATTTCCTTGATTTTGAGGTATTTTTTCAGCAGCAGGATACGAAAGATACTCCTTAATATTTTTAGTACCAGAACAAAACATTTTGAATCAAGATAAAATCACTACATCATGAATGTTAATATCACTCTGTGAAAAATAATATCATATGACTAGAACAGACCATCCCTTTAGGGAGAAATATAATGTTCAAGTGGATTATTCTTTTAGTAGTGTAATGGAAAGGCATTCCACCTAGTCTCAGAAGAAAAATCAAAATATGCATTTAAATGGAAATACTATGCAATGGATAGGACAAAATAAACCCCCCAGAACTGTAAAGAGCAATGCACACACACACACATGTAATCACAGGAAACCACATATATGAAATTTTATTTATACATATTTATTTAATTCTACACATATGTATTTATGCATATAATTTTAAATTTTAAAAGCTAAGTTTGTAGCTCTAGGCTTATCTTGCTAATACTGAGATGCAGTCACATCACATATTCTGGTTTTGGTCACAATTTCAAATAATATATACAACTCAGCTCTATGCAAGAAGTTGTGAGTATTCTTTTTTAATTTTCTGCACATTTTGTGCCAGACCATATTCTAAACAGCTTTTACAAAGTGATAATGTTTCACTGACAGTGTTTTGTGTACTTCACATAAAATTAAATCTCAGACAAACCTTGAGAAAAAGAAAGCAGAAAGCTAAGCAATACAGCATGTTGCTCTTTTTGACCCACAAACGATTATCAGTTATTTTAGAAGTTATGACAGTTTTCTCAAGTCCTTAAGGAGTCTGACACCATTGGTATAGCTTTTAACACTGCATTTATGTTTATATCACAATACAATAAAACAGCAGGAATAGTGTTCAAAGTACTTGGGTATTGGATGGTTTATTGAAAATAACAGTATTACCATAACATTAAAAAAATCCTTTGAATGTGCTAAGTAATCACTGCTATCCATGCTGCATGTGAATTACGGGATAAATTTTGGATGGCATCATCAATTGCAAAGACTACTAGGTCTGTCTCTCTGATGGAGGACACTATGCATGAACCATAAACTCTAATCAAATTGAATAACCAGTAGTATGTCAATACTTGAAAAATTGTTGTGAAATCAGTGCTATGCAAATTATTTGTTGTTATAATACAGATGACTTCATCATTAGAGCTAATATTTACCAGGTTCTTTATCAGGTACAAATAAAAAGCAGAATGTAAACAACACAACCACTCTTCTCTCCATCCTTTCCCTGCAGATTGCTACATAAACCACAGTACCAATGGCACAGTACTTAATTTATCTAACAGTATTAGTAATTTTATCATGATTTTTTCAAAATATTTAGTGCTACATTTTCTTATACTCAGCCTTCATTTACTCTTTGGTTAATCAAGCTTGATTCAACATCACTTGGATTTTTAAAAGAAGGGAAAAGAGAGTTCATTTTTTAAAGTGTCTTGATATTTTGTAGTACTTAATGCTAGAAATACAAGGCTAAATTATGTTAATCCTCTCAGACAAATTTGAAACCAGCTACATTTAAACTTGGGCAAACTTATTCACCATTTCCTAACCAAGAACTTCCACTACTTTCAATGGCAAAGAACAGCTTAGCAAGATTGGTAACCAGTGGTAAGGGTTTGGAGAAGCACTACTACCGCCACCCCAGCCCCTCACACGAGAGGAACCCCACTTAATGAGATCCCTTGTAAATGTTTCAAAAAGAGAAATTGAGCTGATTTTGTATTCAGTATCATGTGCAATCACACTACAAGTACAAGCTTGGCAGGTAAAACAGTAATAGTAAAAATCCATTTTCCATTGAAAGAGGATTCTTATCCATTGATACTTTTAACTATTCCACCTGAGAGACTTTTTGCAAGTGCCCTATTAGAAAGATTAAATGGGTGCTTAGGAAAATTCATTGAAGATGGCACATACTGCAGTTATGCCCAATGCATGAAGAAACAAGCCCCAGAAGACAATTTCCAAACCCAGACATAGTTAGATTTATATATAATTAAATATAGTGACATGTAATCACTATATACACTTTGAAAAAAAAATAGAACCAGATATTAATCCATCGTAAAAGAGTTCAGCAAACTAAGGCAAATGAAAAGTGAAGGGCCTACTGCTTTTAAATTATGTTCACTTTTAAGTTTACCCAGAATATCTATTTCAAAGCAAATGTTCCAACTCCTAATCACCTGCCTTCATGAAGCGTACATGCCTGGAACAATGACAGCTGAGAAATACTTTGCAACTTCTGCTGAGACTTGAAACTCAGTCTGGATTCTGCTTGAAGAGAAACCTATATAAACTGCAACGTAGGCAACCACCAACTGATATGACTGAATGTTGTTTATTTTTCCTTTTTGTTTTTTTTTCCTTTAATCTCTGATGCAGCCTTCTCTCCTCTTGCATAGAAATGAAATAAAAAAGTACTTGAGTACTTCAAGAAAACCAAGTTACAACAAGGTAAAGGCAGAGATATCCCTGCCTTTTGGTTTTATCCCCTGCCTTTTTGCCTTTTGGTTTGTCCTGCATTTTCAATAGCTTTCAATAGTATGTAATTTTATTTCTAATAAATATAATTTACAATACAGTATAAAAAATTGACTTTTAAATTTCTTGCAATTATGGAAAAGGCACTTACTCAACAAAAGCACTCAGTGAAACTCCTACATCGTTTGCTGCTTTTTTAACAGCAATTTTTAGATATTTCCGGTCAGAAAGGGACCATTCTGCAGTCTAATCAACTGGAATGATACAGGACACAAAACATCACTTGGTAATTTCTGCATTTGAGTCCAATACCTAAAAATCAGTCTGTAAAACAGTTGTAAACACTAGATATAATCCTCCTCTGTATCATTCTTAATGGCATTATCTGTCGATTAAAATGCAGTATTTTATGGTATCAAATTTTCATCATAAAGACTTCATTTTCTGAGCAGTTTATTAAAGATACAATCAGAAATAGTCAATGTTTCCTACAAATTTAGGCATATTCACAGAAACTATAGACCACCTGGGCAAAACATCATGTCTCATAAGCGTCTAAAAATTAGTGAGGTTTTTTTTAAGAGGGTACCTCAGCACAGGTGTTATTCAGGCATTTGGTAAGGACTTACCTTTGTCTCCTGTACTCATCATGTGGTTTTACTCAAAAAAAGCCAGCTCCCCTACAAACTGAAGTGGAAATTAAAGGCCCCCCATAATGCCTGGTAGAAGAGGATCCTAAGAGTGGCAAGTACGGCCAGGGATTAACATCCCAGCCTCTCTGAGAACCACTGGCATTCCTCCTTGTGTGAAAGCAGGGAACAGAGTACTTTGTCTCTTCTAGCAGGCTTGATGCACATAGGAAGGAATCTCCTCTTACTTTTGATTACCAGTAGACACATTCTTAACTTAGTGTACAGTCTATGCCTGATCCCCTGTCTTTCCAGTGTAATAATTAATGCATACTCTACTATAACTGATTATGCAATCAGAGATGTCCTCAAGTTATATAATAGTAATACAAACTGTTATTAGTAAGAAATTTGAAAAAGACTGTGATGTAAACACTTAAGAATAAATGTAAGTAGAATTCTAAAATGTGCAATTCATCATTGCACTTCTGCCTCCCACCTCCAGCAGGCTACCTCAGCTATCAACGTTACCTTAAAACATTGCCTTAAAATACAGGAGGCAAAGAAGAGAAAATACAGTAACTTCACTTATAAGCAATCTTGGTTTGTTTCATAGTAGGCGCAAAAACACAAAGCTAATAGGCAGAAGGAGGTGATGTTATCATTGTATGATTCTATGATTATCATTATTATTTGGTGACAGTAACACAGCAGCACTTCAAGGCTAAAATGCACCTGAGATTTTCCAACGAAATAGTTTTTCATCAGAAATGCCAGTGCATTAAAGCTCGAGTGTTTTATAAGAAGCAATTGGTTTTGGCCAGTTTCCAGTTAAGACAGGAGTTTTCTTGCCAGGTTGCTGTCAGTTTACTTAACAGGCTCCACCAGAGTCTGGATTTGTATGGTCCACAGACCCTAATACAGTTCCCCAGGCAAACTGTTGTGACCTTAGGAACAGACTTGGCTTATCCCTTTGGTCCCAAACTGACAACATGGTTGTACCATGTCCAGCCTGAAGACAGGATCCAGAAAGAGTAGCACAAAACACCCAAAGCCATTTTCTCAGAAGAATTATCTGTTCAAGTTCAGGAAGACACGAAAAAATTCCAATTATCTGCTTTTATTTGTCTCACAGGAAATGTCAGTATCTAATTTTCCTCCATTCTCACCAAAAATGGAAATCTTTTTCCTACATAATGGAGATTCTACATTTCAGCCAGTTAACTGCAAACCAGTTTCACAACAGAGCACTAGCATGACACTTTCTACAAAAATGCTTGGCCAAAACCTGAAAACTTCATTAAGATTTTACATTGAAAAATGACATTTGAGATGATCTACTCTCACAGAAGTACTCCAGGCAAACCTCATCCAACTTCTCCACTTTAAACAGGCTTGATGCTTCTGGAACAAAATACAATACTACTTACACCAGAAACAATACAAGTATAAACCAGGTACTAAGACATCACATTCATGCAAAGCTTACCATAAACCCAGGTAAAGCTGTAAGTGGAAAGCCTTCAGGAAATGCCAATATATGGAAGGAACACCGCTCCAATCTCGGTTGACAAGACTACACTTTAGGGGATATTACTACAAGGTAGAAAGAATTTGTGTAGCAGAAAGAAAGGGCAGCTTGAGGATCTTCCTTGAGGAAGAAATGTAAAAGAAGGATTTTTAGAAGGAGATTGGAAGCAACAGAAAGGAAAGGCAGATGATAATGTGCCAAAGACATGGTAAAAGAGAAAACTAAAAATATCAACACAGAAACAGCAAAATCAAAAGAAAAATATGTAGCAAAGTAAAACTTTCAGAGGATTTTTCTGTAAAGGAGTAACAATTAAAAAATTACAGAAAAAAATCACCTTCTAGCAGATCTTAACAGAAAATAAATTTACAGAAGTCCCCAAACACTTAATGTTATCCTAAAACCTGCTCCATCTTGCTTTATTTTATTAGCTTGCATAAATTGGAAAAGTATTTTCAATCTTCTGAAGTTCTGACATCTCATATTGTCAACAGGGCTGTAGCATCAGGTTGCCCTCAGAGTGGCAGCCATTACGCCTCCTTAAAATCTGAAAGCAAATGTGTGTCTAAATACAGGCGAGAGGAGTATTTATTTTTATTTCTTCCAGTTGGGTGAAAGTGAGTCTTCCTTTTCTGCAGGAAGATGTCCTTAGTCACCATGAGAGTACCAGAAGGGGAACCTGAACACGAAGGCATAGTGAAGAAAGGAAACAGGTTGGCAGGCTCACAATGTTTTAGAGAATAAGAAAAAAAATATAGCTTGTTCAGGTGATACCAAAAGATTAAATTCAGGCAAATGTTTAACAATGGAGAGAGAATGTAAGGAGAGGCATTTCAAAGTAGAAATAGAGAAAAGTACACAAAAAAATAATATCACGAAAACATGTAGACCAGAAAACACGGAGAAGAAAAATCAGGAATCCTGCCAAGAGAGAAAACTGTCAACTAAATTGATCTTGAACCTATTCCAAAGGCAGAGAAAAATGGATGATGTAGGGTTGTTACTGAGGAAGAAGGAAGAAGAGATATATGTCCATGTTTTACCCCTCCTCTTCCAAATTCCAATAGTCTCCAAAGTATGTGTGACTTTTTAAAACTCAAACATTTATCATAGTTCTTCTAGTCCCATCCCAGCCACAAGTAAAAATTGAAAAAAAATAAATCCAAGAAAATGCAAAAAAATTTAAAGTTACATATTTAACCACTGTTCCTCTGGTCAGCTCTTTTATTCCTTTTTTTCTTCTTTTTTTTAAGGGACGTTTAAAAAAATACAAAACATTAGTTCAGCGTTAAAGTACAATCCCAACAGTATTTTGAGGGGTATTATTACTGTATGTGTGCTGTTTTAATAGGAAATGGATAGCAAGAAAGATAAAATCACTTATGTAGAGCATCAAAGATCCCTTTGGTACCTTCTCTGCCTAAAGCTATCTGCATTTTCCTTACAATTCAGATTCCACATCTTTAAAAGTGTGTACCAAAGCAAGCTGAATATTAAGTTTTCTGGCATTGTCAGTATGTAGCTGACAATGCCTGTCTTCCTTTTTCATCCCTCCTCACTCATTCCTCAACTGCAGGCTGATTGTTATGGCATTCTCCATGATTGAGAACAACGTGACTATTTAAATTTAGAAGACAATGTTGCCTGAATCAGAATTTTCCAAATTGTGTGTTGCCTAAACTAAAAAAAGCATCTCCAGAATGTTTTATTGTTGAAAGGTATATGCACTAATTTTATCTTGTGGGTTCTGTCACATGCACCTTCTCTAATTGAAGTGCTACAATTATTTACTATGGAGTTGGTTTTTTTCTGATACAGAAATTGAAGTTTCAGCAGGCTGAGGTGTCTACAATTGCAAATAGCACTTATCATGACCTGTGCCCTTGGTACAAGTGACTACGGACTGCAGTGAAAAGATAAGAGGAAAAGGAAAACAGCTATTTAATAAGAGCAGAAGTATTTTGTCAACGAAAGAATCTACCAGCCAAGTCATAGTCTCTGAGCCTAGACCCACACTAACTGAGTAACACAAAAAGACAGTTTAAAGAGAAAAAAAACCCCAGAACAGCCAGATAGGGACAAGGACATTAGAAATGGTAGAAGTTCAGAGGCATTCACATTCATTAAGGTTTCAGTCCCCTTCCAGTTCTCAGAGCAGAAAATTCCACAATGGGCTGCCCACTACTGAGCTTTCTTACCCATTTCAAAGTAAGTGTGATCTTCCCACAAATACTTTTGTCTCATTTAGCAGAAGCGAAATATTTATACTAGTCTTTCAACCTGAATTGCTATTTTATTGACAAATGTCATTTTTTCAAATGAGAAGTGTTCATGGTCTCAACGTTTTCAACCAGTGCCTTCTGTTTACACTGCATACTATCACACTGTTCCACTGTAATTGTATGGGAGGAAGAGGTCAAGGATCCTAACCTCATTTCAATTAAGTATTAAAATAACATGAGACTTGCAAGTGTGGCCTCAGTCAAGGGTTCTTAACAAGATACAGTTAACAAATTAAGTTGAATGTACTTCACACGTTTTAAACATCCATACGAACAACAGTCCAACGTCCTGTCAAACAGACCAACCACTGAAACATAACCAAAGTGACCAAACAGATGGATGAGTCCTACACTCCACTGGAATAAGAAGGTAGGCATTAGAGATGACCCTTGCCTCATACAGATACAATCACTCAACTAAGGAAGTGAAAACTTTTAATTCAGTGTGGACAGAACCTTTTCTGTACAAAGAAGAAACAAAAAGCTTGAAGAGAAACAAAAAGCTTGAGGAGAAAACTAAATCTGGATGGATTCTATGAGTTTTCAGTTCGAGGGGAAAACTGTAAATGATAATACTTTCCACCCAAAAGGAATCAAGACAACTTAAAACCTAGTGATCAGCTTCGAGAAAAACTTCTATGTAAGAAAGTCTCAGTTCTTCAATAGAAGTTTCTAAGAATGTTAAAAAAAAAATGCAACCAAATGCATAGCAGGCACAATATATGTATAAAAACTGAAAACATGACTGCTACCTTATCAGAAAACTGCAAGTTAGATGAATGAGAGAATGGGGAGCAGGATGAGAAGAAACTGTCCTATGCAATCGTAAATCACTTAAATACAATTTACTCATTTCTTCAGTTAAGGTATTTTACAAACAGGTTGTAATTGTGCTATCCTCTTAGCTGTTATGTTAGCTCACACAGTGCTAAATGGAGCAGGGAAAAAATTTTGACAGACTTTAAAAGTGAGGGAAACTTCCCAGGAACTAGGAGTTGAACAATGCTTGCCACAAATCAGCATACTAATCCACCGACTGAAAACAAGCCTGGAAGCAAGGAAGCTCCTGCTTTTGAATTTCTTATATATTTAAGTATTTTATTACTATTCTTAACATGACATATTGCTTTCATGAAATACAGAAGTCTAACACCTGAAAGGCTTCTTATGCTTCTGCAAATTTGACTCATGCTTAAGTCTGAAGTAGGTTAACTACTAATATAGAAAAGACAAATAACAGCAGGCTATTCTAAAAGTCTGCTAACATACAGTACATGACACTATGTACAGCACTGTCTAATGCATGCTTTAAGACTGGAGAGAGCATCTTTCAAAATACTGAACTATATTACTTTGCATTTCTATTGCAGCAAGGAAAGAGTAGTTCCCATTCTATACTGCACTACACCCATATTATATAATCTGATAAACCTTCTCCTCAGTTTTTATTTCTCAGGAATATTCTGGCAGCCAAAATTCTGACAGCCTAGCAAAATAATTACTGAGAACATGAATATTCCAAGGCTGGAATGTCACGGATATAACTGTATTGGGAGCAACTGATAAGAAAACAGCACTGAGAATATCCACCAACTGATGGAGCAGCAACTATGAGGTGCAAGAAGAAACAAACAGACTGAACAAAATTTCCCAATGAAACACTCCATCATCCTATGAATACAAAAATTTAGCCCATGAAACTGTTTCCTATTGATGAAATAGCAGTAGGCTGCCAATTAGATGTGGCACCGCCTCATTCTATGTTAGAGAAGTTGTTGCATAGGTTTCCAGATTCCTCATGTGCCTGGTCCAAAGTGTGTGACTGTGTACATTTGTTATAGATCTTTTTATCTTCTCTTCAAAAATGAAACAATTACCATTACAGAATCAAGAAGTAAAAAATTATGAAATATCACACATCCATGAGACCTTTTTGTTTAATTTCTTCCCAGTGGGTTTCAACATACAATGTTTAATACAGTATAATTAAAATCTGATTTTCCAGCTTATTTGAAGCAGAAGATATACAAAGAAGAGTAGGAAATTATGCATTTGCCACTTTCAGATTCTCAGCTGCCTGTATTTGCAACTAATACAATACATTTAATATTATATATACTCAAACAGTTTTCTGGAGCAACTAGCTTTTAAGGGAGTGTCAAGAGTAACCATATCACATGAAATTGGATGCTCTGGCAAAACAGCACGGGCCATGAAGCACTCAAAACAATTAAAATAGACATGAGTAGAAGTAGAATTTTTTTCTATTTTTTCCAATTTATTATTTCAAATAAGCCCTCTCCTCTCTTTGTGCAGTTACAAAAACAGTATCACTAAAACTCAAAGAAATATTTTCAAGCATTTGTTATATAAATGTTTTATCAGTTTTTCTTAGGGCATGAAACTGCGTATTTTCAAGCTCACAAGATAAGCATTCAGGAAAATACACAAAGTACTGACAATTGCAAAGTTTTATACTACAAAACTTAATTGCTGAAGTCCTCCTGCTCCTCGAAAGTTAGTTAATGCAATAGCATCTTTCCATTTCGAGAAACAGGGTACTTGATGTCAAGATATTAAAACCATCTCAGAACTAATAGCACAGATTTAGTATTAAAAAGAAGATCTAAGTCTCAGGGTAAATCTTCCTTTGAAAGCATTTATTGATCTTTCCTTCACAGCACTGTTCACCATTTCTGTAAAGCAACACGTTTGAGAATGGTGATGTAAGCAATGAATAAGTCACAATGACAAGTGGGTAATAAATAATGACTGACAGAATTTCAGAGAACACAGGACTGGTCTCCAAAGGATATGGATGATCCTGAAGGTGGCCAAAAGGGTTATTGTAGCACAAAATCACTGAAATTACTGGAAATCTGTAGCGGTCTAAAGAGAGCTAGGGCATGTGAAAGAAAAAAAATACTGGACAAACTGTGGCAGAATGAAACACAACTATATTAACAAGAAAATTTAATAAATTAATCCTAGTAATTATAAACCAACAGTACCCAGCTCTGTAAAATCACAAACATTACAATTTAAACTCAAGTTCTACAAAATATTATATATCTATATAGATTAATCCTGATACATTGGCCAGGGAACACGGAAGTTGAAAAAAGCCAAGACAACGAAGCCAGTTAGTTTAATGTACCTCTTGGATGACATATTCTGTAATAAACTGTGCCTTCATGAAATACAATGGTATCACTGTTCTAGATACCAAAAGTACACCACAAAGGATAAAAATGTGGGTTGTGGATAATACAGAAGACAGCAAAGAAAAATGCCTAAGGAATGTAGAACAAACAGGTCTGTAAGATAATATTTCAAAGGAAAAGTGTTAATTTGTTTTCAGTCCCTAACTCCTCAGTATCTACTGTCACTTCACAGTAATTTTATCTCTATTTCTGGAGGATATTATCTATATTTCTGGTAGTTATGAAAACATGCCACCAAGTAACCAAGTAAAGCCTAAATACTAATTTTTTTCTTTAAAAATATTATGTTGTCAAAGATTCTCACTCATGTGATCAAGTTCGAGAGAATGTCTTAAAAGTAAAATAAAAAAAGTCTTTAAAAGAATACCCTAAAAAAAAAAAAGGAGGTCTTAAAACTTAAATATAATCATAAAGGCATAATCATATGCCCTAGGGTCATAAAAAAGAGTCTCATAAATGTCTCCAGCAAGAAAAGTCAATATTTCTTTTGCTATGTCAAAAAATGTTCCATTTTAGATTGCAGTATTTGTTTTTCCTCATGTAACTAGTGTTATTGTGCAGGCAACTGTTAACCAAGTAAATGGGAATAGATATTTATTATTTTATGCATAAAATACATACCAAGCATTCAGTCTTCATATTTTTTGGTATTTCAGAATTTAAAAAATACTAAAAATGAAAGTTAAGACAATCATCAGAAATACCCTTAGCTACTCTGCATCACTTTATATTTTATGAAAGGACATTTGAAATTTATTTTATGATCTTCTTAAGCAAGTTATTTGAAAACAACTGCTTTCAACTATAGATTTTCCTTAAACACACACTCTCCTTCATTAAAGATTTCAGACACAGATCACATGATCAAACTAAACAAAAAGAAACATGGTACTTTAGGGAGAAGTAATGATTATAGAATGGGGTAAAGTCATAGACATTTTAAGTAAAAACATAAAAGTATTGTGGACTAAACATGACATTTCCTATAAGCATCTGCAGTGGTTGCTCTGTCACTTCTTCGCCCAGTTTTGGTAAGTTATGCCAGCTCTCACTAGACAGAAAAGCTGTCATTAATTGCCTCCAATATTGTAACCGATATTTATCACTATTTTAATTATGCTGAATCTTAATTGGCAAGTTTCATTGCAATAAAATACACCTTATTCATTTTTCCAAACAGACAACATCTTATCTATCTCAAAGGTTAGAGTTCAAAATTAAAACCTTCTAGCAGTGCTAAGCAGCTCATGCTTATAACAAATTACCTGTATTTGTTTTCTTAATTAAAATATTATTTTAACGAAGAATTTATTTTCTAAGCAAAATTCCCACTGATCTGTAAGACATGTTTATTTAAAAAGAGTGAACTGTGACAAAGTTCCATTAGAAAAATAAAAATAATCTCCAAAGTACCTATTTACTTTAAACTAGAAATTTATACTGCCTTTTTTTCGTAATACTCATTTCTACCCTTCCTTCATGAAGTAAACTCTCAAGATCACTTTAAAAATTGTAACAATCCATGGTTTGGCTACACTGTTTAAAAAAAACCAACTTGTTTTACCATAAGAACTCTACGATGAATGCAGAAGCTCATTAACAAAAAATGATCTCCACCCTGCTCCAGTATTTAAGACTAACAATTATGCAATTGGTGCAAGAATTAAGCTTGATTCAAAGTTTCTGTTAAGTTTAGAGTGAAAGAAAGTAATTTTAACCAAATTATCTTTACTGTAAAATTATTTGACCACATTACTTTTCTGCCAGTAGAATAATAGTTGCTCAACTCAAATAATGTGAGTAACCTTTCCACTTCTGTAATTTCATATTACTGGATATAAGATAGTAAATAGTAAATATGGGGTATTTTCTGGATTAGTCAGTGCACACTATGACATAATAGTTGCTTCCTCCAGTAACATTTCAGTATAAAAAAGTCTCATGGTAAAAAGTAAACATATGACTAGAGGCTAGTCACTACCCATACAACAGAAAAAAATCAAAGCTTCTACACACTACACTTCTGAAGGATCTCACCTCCTAATTTAATATTAAATTAGTCCTCCTCACCATTTATTACCATATCTCAAATATTGCAAGTGGTTTGTGATGTATGATTTACTCCACCAAAATTCTTATAACTTGTTACACAGAAAAAGATGGTCCTCAAAAGTAGAAAGCTCATGCATTTATCCATCTACTGTTCCAAATGAACTAAGGCATGCGGTCAGTTATGTGCTTTACACAAATCATTAGAGATACAGGAATGTTTTGAATAGCCATCTATGGTTACATCATTAACTATAATTTACTGCAATGACTTATGAATTTCATTTCATGGAAGTCCATTACGAGTGTGTTCTACATGTACATTAACACTCCCCATCATAAAGTAAGCCATTTAACTTTTCACAGAGTGACTTTTATGATGCTGTTACAGAAGCAACTAATTGTAGTTAAAGCATTCATTTTTTAAAAGGTCATTCTTTTTTATTGTAGTTTATAATATTTAAATGGCAGCTCATGGGTGCGAACGTGCACGTATGCGAATGCAGGGAACACGTGTGTTCAATACTGAACCTGTCCAACAAGTTCTGTAGAAAACACAGACTAAAAAGTTATTTGCATATTAAGCTACAAGGAGTTAAAAGAGAAATCTAAATTGTAAATGAGTTTTGGAGACAAATCAATGCTAATGAACAACAATTACTTCAGTCACTGTGTGAATTAAAACAACATCATTAATAAAGCTTAGGTGCTCTACTGGCAAGCATGTCTTTAGTCCCTGGCAGATCACGTAAGATCTAAATTAGGAGAAGAAGCAAGCACAAAGGAAGTAAGTTTAAAATTATTTTGTTTTGAAGCTCCACTTCAAACAAAAGCTTCAGGAAAGCCTACAAAACTCAGAAAATCCCATCCAGTCATTTTAACGACTGCCTTGAACGAATGCCTGATAAAATTTCAGATTTGCATTAGATAATGACAGAAGATCTTATAAACCTAGAAGATGACTCAGAACAGCCTCTTTTGTTCCCTTTCTTGCATATGAAACAGTCAGTGAAAAATCAAAATCTTTCCTTAAGAAAAAAGGGGCTTTTCTTCGAGCTAAAAATAAGTCTAAACATCCTGTTCTTTACCTAAATGCTCAAAACCAGCTGCAGGTAGTAACCATGTTGGGAGAAACTACAGAGGGCACTGTTGTATCAGTTTTTAAGAGTTACAATGGTGATAGGGCCCAAGCACAGAAGATTGTCAGGAAAATAAATAACTGACTAAAGAAAGAATCCGGAGTTAGGAGAGCATGCAAATGCACTAAACCTAAAACAATAATAAGGCAAAAACATTGAAGCTGTATTTCTGAAGGAAAATGGACTGAAAGAAAAGTTCATGTAACAGACTGTCAGGCTGATAGGAATACTGCAGTGCATACATTTGGCATTTTCCTTTGTAGTGCTTTCTATGGAAAAGGTAACTAATCATAGCGCCGCCTTATCCTTCGCAAACAGCAACCTATTACTAGAATCCCACTCATAATCAATATGAAAATGAGTGATGAGTGTTATGCAATTCTTCCACAGGCAGAATTTATCAACAGAAAGAATATCTTCACACTATACAGTCCTTTTATAGTGTAAAAGGCCAGTTCTGTTTTCTTCCTCTTCATGACACTTACAAATCAATCATTTCTATTTTGAAAGCAGTAACATTGGTGCAATATAAGCCAAATTAAATCCCACCCTTTCTAGAAGAATTACCTTGAAATATGCTGATCAAAACCAGTAAGTGTCCAGCTGAAAATAATGTAACCCTGAAATTGCTTTATGTTTGACATTCATATGAAAGAGGAGAGTACGTTAAATAAGTCAGTGTAAATACCTTAGTAAATCTATGCAAAATAATTTTACACAATAAATGGGCTTCAGAGAGACAAATATTTATGAAAGCAAATTTGATAAACGTTTTACCGTTAGTTTATATGAGTTTGCCTGTCTTTGATCTTATTTTATTAGAAATAACCCCAATTACATTTCTTAAGCACTAATAAATTTTGAAATGTATTTTAGCACTGCCTAATGAGAATTGCAAATAATATAAAACAGCCAGCTACCGCAGTACAGAACAATTAATGCTTTTTGTATTTTTCATTTTTATATTTTAAAAGCATTATTAAGATGCCAATTAAGAAACAGAAGTACTGAAGTAAGACATGAATAGTATCAATCATTTAATGAAACTTCTGAGAAGAAAGGTGTTACTTTTTTTCCACATTGTGGTGGCAAAACCCACAAGCAGCATGTTTTGCAGTACTACAGCAAAAAAACACAGGACTTTTATGAACACTGACTCAAACTTGCATTTAAAGAGGAAGGTAATTTGAAATTAAGTTAGGCAATGATTTCATAATAAACCAAAGAATAAATGCTAACAGAGAAGATGCTCAAGCAAATGAAACATAGCAGAAAATTGTCTAAAGCTATGTGAATGAATGAATGAACAAAACAAACAAAATCAAAACCACAGACGGTGCCTGTGGATACTCACTCACATCTACATCCATAAGAACTGTGATGGTAACTGTGAAAGAATTGTGTCTCTAAGCATGCAAAGACAGATGTACTACATGAAAGGAAACTGCCACAGAAAATGAAAAATCTAATTTTTTTTATAAATTGCAAAACCAGACAACATAAATATACTGACTAAGCAAGACCCCAGCTCCCTCACAGACACTGAGACCTAGAATTTCTAAGTGACTCAAGTAATTGATTTGAACAACTTATTAATAAAAGATAAATTAAAATAAAAACTAATGTTCATGTCAGAAATGGGTTTCATCCAGGTTTTGCCACTTCTGCCTTCCAAAAAGGCCCTGTATGTGTAATGCTAAGTGGAAAAGTTTGCTAAATTTCAAATTCATATATGTTGTCTTTAGCCTAATTCTGTTCCCAAACCTGACTTATTTTAAAGTTGCTTAACATTCTACCAGTCTAGTAACCTCTTTTCATTAGCATTGTTTCTAGCAGTCTAGTTTTGCTAAAATAAAGTCTCCTCTTATTTTACTGTTTCCAGCTGTTGATAAAAATTTCACTAGTATTACTTTAATACACCCTTTTAAGTGTATATGATTGCAGGCAGGCAGTTTGCATTTATGTAAAAAAAACTAAGAGTTTGTTAGATACACAGTAGTGATAAAAGAAATGCATAAATGTATATTAACTTACTGTATATACTCTGTGACACTAGGCTGAAACAGGTCAAGTTCTCAAGGTATAAAATATGTTTGTTCTATGTAAAACTTAACTGCATTTGAAGGCAGAAATTTGCAGTGCATTCCTAGAGACATGCAATTGGATAGAAACAGGGCTGCTTTGGAGACTGTTGTGTCTATGCACATCACTTAAATCCAATTCAAATGATGAAAAAAGTTTTGATAATGTTTACAAAATTGACTTAAACATCTTAATGCATTTTTCCATTTAACTACAATAATGAATGCCAAAATGTTACTAGATAACTCTCTAAATATTCAAGATATTTAACAAGATATTTAAGATTCCTTTCTCCCAATGCAATAGAACACATTAAAACCAATTTTACTATCGTAATTTATTCAAAGCTTGATTATGAGCAATAGCTGTGAGAAGAAATACAGCATTGTTGATTCATATACAAGCATTTCACTTAACTGCACTGGATAATAGCTGTGCTCCTAAAGGAGTATAAAAGCAAAGTGATTAGAAGTCATTACTGTTAATTAGCATTCACTTTACATTTATAGGGATGAACCTTTTCTGTGCTGAACAAATGGAAAGCTTTTATCAGAAAGTCTATCAAACCTGGTCAAGGTAGGCACTGAAATAAATGTCAGTGACCACTAAGTTGAATTCAAAACAACAATAACAAAAAAAGCGAAACAAAACCTAAGGATGTATCATCATCCAATTAGTGAGATTCAGTTTTTAAACAGGAAAAGGTCTGAAGGGAATGAGTAAAACTGGAAACTCATACTTCACATTCTGCAATCTCACTGATAAAAGGAGGAAATGTGTGTTTATCAAACTTGCTGCGAGTGCACGGTTCATTTGGTGTCCTGTAAACAATGCCTGGCTGCCCATTCCCAAATGCATGTGAGAATCTTGCAACCCAGAACATCATATTCAGCAGGCAAGGTCACACTAGAGATGCCCTGGAAATGGGAAATTAGGAAAACCTGGCAATCAGAGGTTTCAAGCTGACCAGAACAAGCCCTCAGGGTTGCTTACCATCTTTCACCACCAGCCTGACTGTCTCTGCTTATTCAATATTAACACAACAAGACAGCGAGTGAGTGAAAACAACTCCACGCATCTAACAGGCAGAAATACAGTGACTTTTTTGTTTACATAAAGCTCAACATTTCTCACAGTAAGAAAAACTACCTCAAAGATATTGCTGAAGATCCTCTTCTAAAAAAAAAAAAAAACAAATCCTGACCCTGCCTGAACTGTTCAGATGAGACACACAGAATTCCAGGCATCCTGTTGATTAAAAAATTTCCTTGTTCCCATCTCATTTTAAAATTCATATAAACTCCCCCCCGCCAACAACTAAACAAACCCTGTGTTTTGAATGAAACAAGATACATAATTATTTTCACACTGCTTAAAACACTGCCAACTAAGCAATTACTTCTCACCCTCTTCCCTTCATTCATACTTTTATTCACTGCTAATGACAATGGTCATCCCCGAGGTGGAGGAAGCTATGGAACTCCAGAATCACTTAAAAGAAAAAATAACAAGTCGATTTTAAAATGTAATCATTTAACACGATGAGGGCAAAGGGATAACCCAAATCTTTGCAGTTAAAAATTTACTCATTATAAAAGGTGGAAGAACTAAGTCTATGAAAAAACACAGGAAATATTTTCTCTCTCAAAAAAAAATTCTTATTTATCAAGAAGCACAGTTATTTATTTCTTCTCAGTGCAGGTAACCACTTAATACAATGTCTAAAGGTTCCCATTTAACTTCTGTCTCTAAAGACAAAAAGAACTGTGCTAGGAGATGTGGTCTCCAAATGTTCATCAAATCTACATGACTATTAAAGGGCCCAATCAATAACTTCCTTTGTTTTATCTATCACAGTTTCCCTCAACTGGGCATTGAAGATTTTTTACAATTTTTTTTCAATATTTGTGGTATAATTTCACTTGTCATACAAAAATTCTGTATTTGAACTGTTGAATTAGATATAAAGGTAATCTATCAATATATCAAGGGCACGGTATTCTTGATTTGCAATAATCAAAATGTAGGCAAAAATAATTATAGAGGAGTAATTATTTTGGAAATTCAGCATAAAGAAAAATACCTCTTCCTATAATTGAATCTTTCTCCAAAATGTTGAGAAATACAGCTCTGAGGAATTAATCTACATATCTACAGTTAATCCAAATCATAATAGGGAAAATACCAGATTTTTGTCAATGAAAACGTGGGAAATTACTAGAACAGAACTCTTCTGCACACTTCTGAACTCTCTGAATCCCAGAAGTGAGAGGGGGAAGCTACGTACTTTGTCTGAACTCATAAACTACAAAAGTAACTTGGTGAAGAGTATGCTGAGGACCTCAGAGTACAGATTCTTCAAGTCAATCAGGATTCTACAACTAATAATTATTTGGCCTCTTTAAGACCCCCAAGAAATTCTGCAAACTTTATTTGTATGAGTTAAGAGTACACTGCTAGTCTTTATCATGTACATACTACAACTGAAGCCACGTACACCAGACATGTAAAAACCAAGTGATTATTCCTATATACTTTACAGTTTCTTTTACATGTATCTTGTAACAGAAGACAATGAAGCAATGCTGTGATACAATAGTATGTTACATTTCTTCATGTATTTTTCCTGATAGGAGCACCTAAATCTTTGTCTGTACAAAAGTCACAGAAAGTCAGCAATCACATTGAATCTGAGAACTCTTTTCACCCATTGGCCACAGCAGCTGAATTCTGGAAAAGCGTGTAAGAAAGGCCATTTCCTTAGCACGAAAGACTATTAGCAATATCAAAGAACTGAAAGTTTTATGTTCCATGAGGAAATTAATCCCTATCTGAAGGCCACAGAATAACCTTATATTTCATCCATTCATCTCAAACTCTGAAGCACTGTTTTCTGAAGAAATCTTAGGAAGTTTCACTGAATACTGATAGGACCTAAGTTACTTCTATTCCACCTGAACCCACACAGCTCAAGTATTTTGTCTAAGATGAAATATCTTAAGTAACATCTAAAATGGCATTGCTACTGCAATTTTAACTCTCAGACAGGAATACTTTCTGTCTTCAGTAAACATCAGACTGGGACCATTTAAAAAAATGATGATCCTGTTCTTAAAAAGTAATTATTAAATACAGGAGTCACACTGTATTATTAAGCTCTTTATTTCTGTAACTAAAAAATATTACTTATTCTTAGTGACTGACTGTTGTAAGATCACTGTTCCAGAATGCAATGATATTTTAGGAAATAAATCTCCGTTCTTTCCCTTCCACATCACTGATAAAATGAAACAGTGCCACAAGCAAAGGCTATTATTATTCAAATGTTTCATACATCCAATATATCCAACATTAATATTTATTTTTCAGCTGATGATCAATGGATGATCTCATAATTAATATTTCTTCAGTTCTGAGAGCCAATATATAAATTTATTTCAAGTGAATTCCGTATTTTTTGAAAGCCTGTGGGTTCTAAATCCACACAGAGCACAACAAAAAGGACTCTGGCAGAAATAACATGTTGGAATTGAAAATCCACTGAAAATCCATTTGCATGATTTATAATAAACATGGAGAAATATAAAAAAACTACACAAAGAATCAATTTTTAAAATATTAATTTAAAAAAAGAAAAGTAATTAAGCATGTCATCGAAAAATATGAAAAAGAAGAGCTAGAAGAAAAATATTTTTACCTAATTCAAGAATTCTACAAATTACTTCAGCAAAAGAAACTTACCAAACAAAGGCAAAGACTTCTGGAGTAAAGGATGTAAGGCAAGAAATTTGAAAGAGGACAGAATTGTCTAGTGAAAATAAAGTATCTTGCATTGGTCTGTTTAGTCTGGAAGCTGCTACAACCACTGCCCTAAACAAAAGTTTAGCCACAGTTCCATGAGATACAGAAAACAATCCTACATTCAACCCATCTAATACCGCTTCTGTATGTACTTGCATAAAACATCACTGTATTATTTGAACAAGATCACCATTACATTGAAAAGGGGAGAAAATAGTTAAATATCGCCTAAATTGACATGTCGTACGAAAGTTTCATAAAAATGCCTTCATGCTCACATCTCTTCTGCCACTAGAGGAAAAGAAATACAGTTTCTCACCATATTTCAAAGACAGCACCATTATAAAACCCCTGAAAGATAATTCAGGTAACTAAGAAACTCTAGTGCTTACAGGCTTGGCTGGGAAAATCTCCAGTACGGACAGTAACAAACATGGACAAACAAGGGTATCAGTAATCCTTATTCAGTAACATTGAGAGGAGATTAAATTATTCTTTAGAGTTCAGGATTTATACGTCTCATGAAGTAAATATTCTACTAGCAGATGAAGGCTGCATAGTAAGATACATTTAGACATCATAGAAGTACTCTGATATGTTTCACAATATATACTGAATACAGAATCTAAAACATGGCATTAGGCAACTAAAAAATAAATATAAATTTCCTTTATACCTTTCACTCACCTGGGTTTGTGACAATAAAATTAATAGGTTTACAGTCACTGATAGTCAGTATCACTCACACAGTCACATGAACTACAACAGGACTGTTGTCCTGGGTTTCCCAGAACTGTGAGGAAATATTTAATTTTTTAGAAATCTTGTTTTTAAAAATATTGCATACTTCCAAATTCATACAGTCTTTTTAAAAGTGTTTTGTTTTAATTTTTTATTAAATAAGTACTTGCAATAGAAGCATTCTTTGCCAATGGAAAGTAAGGCACACTATGTGATTTTGATTTAGACACACCTTTCCTGTAGTCTTGGCCCCAAAACATTTGACTGAAAAAAAGAGCTATGTTATTTGACCAGTGTTTTAAAATTACGATCACTCAAAGATGGTTTTGACAAGGCTTCCACAGAATTCACCCCCTCCCTTCAAGAGAATGCAAATTGACTTCTCTCTTTAAAACCAATAACATCTGGGGAAAAAAACTCCTAAAGCAAAATCCTCAGCAGTTAAGACTTAAATAGTAAAGCTACTAAACAGCCATTATTAAAAATGTGAAAAAATAAAACCAGATAGCTTTCAAAGTTGCTGCTAACACAGAAAAAAAAGTTAGTAGTCTTCTTAAAACTAAAATACCACAGTTGCTGTAGTTTATTTCCCCTCATAATTTTGCAATTATTCATCAAAATATGCAAGACATTTACTCAAACTTTTGTTTCAGAATTTCATAGCTAGTTTTGACTGTAAAGACATCGTTACACAAAGTCTAACATAAAGGCAGCATATTGTTAATATTTATGTCTTTTAGCTATCATATAGTGGGATTAATATTTCTATATAGGAAAGAAATAGTTATTTAGTTCCAGACAACATGATAACATCTCTTTCAGCTATAGTTATGGTTTGTACATAATCATGTACAAACTTCCAAAGCAGAAGTTGTCAAGATTTAACACTAGCATTAATTAATGTCAGGGATCTATTCCTCCAAAGACAGCAAGAATCATAAAGGAAGTATCATCTTAATTGCCGCTAATTTGCCCATTTTTAATTAAATTGATCAGTAATTTATTACCTTACCCAGCAGCAGAAAGCTGTTAGCATGCAGCTTTAAGAGACAGTAGATAGCAGTCCTTCTAATTTCTAATACTATCGTGGTTCAAAAATAATTTAAAACTGCTGTATCATATTTCTTTTGATTCCTGTACTGCAGGATATGAACATTCCATTTAAAACCTCAGTGAAGCACTCTAGAGCATAATCATAGAATCATTTACGTTGCAAAAGACCCTTGAAATCATCGAGTCCAACCATTAACCTAACACTGCCAAGTCCACCACTGAACCACATCCCTAGGCACCCAGTCTACACAACTTTTAAATACCTCCAGAGACAACCTCAACCGTTTCCCTGAACAGCCTGTTCCAATGCTTGATACCCATTTCAGTAAAGAAATGTTTCCTAATACCCAACCTAAACCTCCCCAGCACAACTCGCACTGTTCTCCTGTTCTGCAGTCTCATATGCCGACACAGGTGTATGATCTTGATTTAACTTTAGAAGAACAAAATTTCCTTGCCAAAAATGTTTAGAAGATGCAACACTTGACTCCAAGATGGTTCAGGAAGCATTCTGCATTCAAACCACATTCTTACGTCTCACCTGCAATTTGATTTTTTTTTTTTTTTAACTGAATACAGAATAAAGCCTGAAGTATTTAGGTTCATGAATCTCAATTCTCGTTTTAATGAAGGAAAGCGAGCTAGAAAATGTTCAACACCTGACTTGAAGACTACAAACACCTTTACCTGAAGTTTCATTAGTAGTCTATCCCAGTTAGATCAATAAAATTACGTATTTACTTTCTTTAAAACGGCAATTATTATTTTCTGAACACTGTATTGGTTTTAGTATTGTGCACTGCAGTAATCAACACAATTAGCTGGAATGGACATAGCATTTTCACTCAAACATTGTGGAAAACCTCTAGAGTCAACAGGAGGTTTTCTATTTTTTCCAATGAGATCTGATTTAATATTGGTAGAAATAACGTACTACACGAAAGATTTTGAAAAAGAACAGAGAATAAATTTAAAGTGGTTTAGAAAGCGGGCTCATCATCTCTCTTTAATTGATTTTATAGCTAAAAAGGATTGATAGATGTTATTGCTACCATGTCATATATTAGAATATAATTACAGGGCTACCAGAATCAAAACTATTATTGTAAAACATTCTGTAATACTTGGAGAATGATCTGCAACATACAAACCAATAACAGATTCTGCTTTACACACCATAAGTGTACTCGAATGGAAATGTCTCAACATTACTTTCCACACACTGATAAATCCACAAAATCCAAAAGATCTCTCATTACAGTAATCAAGTGATACATTATTTCAAGTGCAAAATAATCTAAATATTCTGTTTACAGATGATTGTCACAATTAGGTTTTTTGTTGTACGTGCCAAGTGACTGTTAGAGGTGTTTTTATTAATTAGGAAAAAGGTTTTGACTTGAAATGAGGATTAATAAGTGTGATTTACATTGGAGAAAAGGAATATAGTTATGCTATATATTTACAGTGCAAAGAAGAAAGAAATAGAAATAAAACCTGTAAAAGCATTCCATTTTTGTCTTAAAGCTTCCCTTAAATACCTAAGTGGATCATTTACTTAAATTCATAAATGACTTAAACAATATAATTACCCACACCTATACAATTGTTTTCAATCAGCATACCTTAACAAGTTTCATGAGCTGGTAAAGGTCTTCAACCTCATCTTCCTGGCATGCAGTATACACTCTTCCGGTATTTACACTGGTACCTTTTATAAAACCACGATAGAGTGGCAAATCCAATGCATCAGCATATAGGTCAATGGCATGGTGTCCTACTGTCTGATACATATAGCTGTCCAATTCATCAGTCTGCCCTGCCACAATTAAGGAACAACCATATTAGGTACATTGTTTCAACAATTACAGATAATCACGATACTACAAAGCACGGAGAAAATCTAAATGTTAATATTTTTCAGTTCACAAACAGATGTTTGGTGACAACACCACTATAAACATGGAAAGAAAAAAAATAGATTTCTCCACCCAACAGACGTATGGAGAGGAAGACATCTGTCACAAACATGCTGCCTATTTGCAAATTGTGGTGTCTTTCCTTCTTTCTGCTTCATCCAAAAAATCTCATATCGGTCCAATTCTGCTCCTATTTATATGGTAATTTTAATAGGAACACAGGTCAGAGGCACAAACCCAGATGTATTTCAACACACTCAGAGCAAGAAATTTGTAATGCACTGCAACACTGAGAACAAGCAATAGGTTGTCAAAATTTACAAAAACTTTACTGTTAAAATTCTTACCATGGTCATCACAAAAGGAGACTATCTCTGCTTAGGTAGAATAAAAGTAGACCACTATAATGTTTTGACATTGTTTAATAAACAAAAAGCTATTTCCTTAAGCAGGAGAAAAAAATTAACCGAATTTTCTTACAAGCAGTTTGCAGCTAGCAGATAAGGAAAAAAACCAGCTAAAATGCAGACATTACAAATTAGAATTCCATCTCAAACCATACAATAAACCATTTACATATAAAATTTTTCAGATAATATTTCAAACAGATTGATAAAGTAATACATCATTATTGGTGAAATCTCTACTTTATTACAAGCTAACACAGTTCACTATTTTAATGCTAATTTGCAACACTGGTACTTCTCCGAATTTACACAGAGACATCAAACATTTCTGCTGTATACCTATGTAGCACATCTTGCAGAGAAAAAGGTCTGTAACTGATCAAGATAAATAATTTGTGATGTAAGAATTAGGTCATGTCACCTTTGATGCCACACAACAGATATGGTTCTGCACAAAACAGGCAAATCCAAACCCCTAATCACAACTAACCAAAGCAGACCAGAAGAGTAGATTTAAAAGAAAATTCAGTGATTTCAACACACATGAAAATGACAAGGTCTTTAACTGATATTCTGCTTAGAATACACAGTTTCTTTATTAATTGAGACTCTCCAGGCAACAGTGGTACAAGATAAAATAAAAAGAATGGCATAGAATCCACTATTGCCTGAAGCACATCAATTAACTTTCTATAAAATTTCCAACTACACACTTAAAGAGAGCATTTTATGATTTTAATGACAATATTCTACATTTCTGATGTGGATAAATTAGTTTGAAGACAACATATTTCAACAAGATTAGAGATTATTATGTCCCAGCTACCCAGAAAATAAATTGTTCCTATACTCTCCTAGCATTTGCCAGTTCTGCTCGTGACTCATTTGTGATGGCAGCTCCCTTTTTCCTTCCCTTTCTGTGTACCCTCCTACTATACAGTTACCAAATACCATACTTAATTGCTTAACATATGTTGAACAGTGAACCTAGTTAACATACTTCAGCGTTCTCCCCTACCAACTGGAAACAACTCACTTGCTTTTCCAGTCCCACTTCAATTTGTGCTTTAGTCCAATATACAAATACTTAGCTCACCCTCTCACCTCACCACTGACTACCTGAGTTTCTCCCATCCTTTTTCATAGAAATAAGGTGGAGCCCGTGAGGAACTGATCAAAAAATCATTCCAACCTAAAAAGGAGGAACAAAGCAGGAAAAATATGTGCATCAAGGTCAATTCCAACCCACATCAGTTCCTCAATTCAGTTCACAGATGCTGGGTTAGAATAATGGAGAAAGACACACAAAGACAAAAATGGGTGAGCAGCAGCACAACGGCACACTTTTGGCAGCTGGAATGGTTTACAGCATTTAGTTTAGCACCAGTTTAAAGTACTTCTAGAAGTACAGTGCTAGTTTTGGTTGATGACATAATCTATCACCTTTTAGCATTTGTGCTACTGAACTCACACGACCCCTGTGTTTACCATCAGGATATCCATATTCTCATTTTCAAATTTTGTAAGCTTTTCTTTTACTAATCTTTCCTTCTGGTGGGCTTTTTTTCCTGAAAAATACATTTAATATATCTCCATAGCATTTTCCTTTTACTACCTCTTTTAAGTTTCTATATTGGCCTTCAATATGCAGAACTACATAAAAACACATAAATGAACCTAATCCAGGCACAGTTGTGACTCCATTTTTTCTAATATATTTTAAAAAAACTTCCCGTAAGAAATGTGGCTTTCATACCTGTATTTTCAGCAGGTCTTAAATTGGCTAGAGCAACAATCTGATGCCCAGCAGCAACACACTGCATCATATTATAACAACTGTCCTTCCCACCACTGTAAGAAAAAGAAAATAGTGGCAATTAAAAGAACAGACACAAGTTTTAGCCCCTTATAACTTTTGCCTAACTGTTCAAAAATTAGTATTATCAGAGCTTTTTATAAAGTTTGGAAATCGAAGAGTTGTACGATATTAACAGCAGAAAAAGAATGATTTCACCATACATTTACTATGTATGTATAGTGTCTAAATACAGTAATCATGAAGCACATAACCAGTTTTGTATCTTACTACTAATCTCAGAGGTTACATGAAGAAGGGCCACTGACACTGGAATCTCTTCAAAGACTGTCTTCTACTCCAGAGACGAATTACTCTGTACTCATTACTAGTTAACTTGGATCAAAAACCCAAAATCTGCTCCAGCGAGTTGCCAGCATTAGTAACCCTTTTAGATTAGGTCCATCATGTAGGGCTGGTGCCTAGGGACACATTTTAGTGGTGGACCTGGCATGGTTAGGTTAATGGCTGGACTCACTATCTTAGAGGTCTTCTCCAACCTCATTGATCCTATGTTAGGAATACCATTTCTACTTCATGGGTTACTTTGCCTAAACTTTCAACATTTTGAACATACTTTCCATTCTCAAAAACTTTAATTATTACAGGCAGTAGTTTCAGTTGACACTGCATTGAACATATGATTTTTTTACTGCATTTAACTGCAAATAAAAATGATTCCTGCTAGTAAAAAAAGTACAAAAGAACACATAACCATATTCTTGTTTGAGGCCAAGAGATGATACTCCAACACAGAGGATACAATTAATTTTGACATTCATTCAAGATCTACTAGAACCTTTTCCACTATCAGTGAGGAAAGAATCCTGTTCTCTTGATGTAACTGAAAAAGTATTTCTATGGATTTTAATCAATAGAAGAAGAAATACTACAATCTACAATAAGAGTGCTCGCAAATACACACTACGTAAAAGGGCCGTATTTAGACTCATGGCCTTCAAAGTACAACTGCAGGTAGAGATTCTGTGCAGCTTCTTTAAATGCCAAGGCACAAAAGCCAGGACAGGAACCACAAAAGAGATCTACATAAGCTCTGTAAAACTGCACTTTGTTTTAGAATCACTGAGACATGCACAGGAGAACATATAGGACAAGCAGTCCTTGCTACAATAGACCATGGTGTTCTTTGTGATCACACTAGCACTATTTCTACCAGAAAGGGGGTTGTAGCAAGGTGGGGCTTGGCCTCTTCTCCCAGAAAATAAGTAAAGAACAAAAGGAAATGGCCTCAAGCCGCACCAGGGGAGGGTCAAGGTGGACATCAGGAAGAATTTCTTCATGGGAAGGATTGTCAAGCATTTGAATGGGCTGCCCAGGGAGGTGGTACAGTTAGCATCCCTGGAAATGTTCAAGAAATGACTGGACATGGCACTTGGTGCTATCTATGGTCTAATTGACAAGTGGTGATCAGGCTGGACTTGATAATCCTGGAGGTCTTTTCCAACCTAAATGATTCTGTGATTTTGAAACAAATTTCTTCAGAATTTCCAGCATTAGGCTCCCCATTTTATCTAGCCCTCTATGCAAGAGTTTTAAAGTGCCTTACAGGAATGTAACCCTTTAGCTATTCCCCTCAATTTCTCCTTTTATCCACGCTAAAATTCTGTATGCTGTCTTTAATTTGCTGCGTAATTCAAACCTAAAGTAGAAATAGTGTGAATAGCATGGCATCCTTTTGTACTTAACAGATCTTTGTAAAGCAGTTGTTTCTGTTTCAGTGCTAAAAAGTAAATATAAATATGATAGATTCCTACTTTGAGGCTCCATCTCTATTTAACATTCTTCTCACGCGTACCAGCAACTTTCTTCTATATCCCATATATGGATGCAAAAAAACCCTAAAAAATCATACATTCATTAATTTTGGATGCCGTTCTTGATAGCTTGAAAACATAGATAGTAGTTACTTCATAATTCGAACTTCCAGGCTTAACAGAGCCATGAGACAAAGACTCTTTTCCTTCTGAATGACTTTATGCTAAAAAATAGAAGTCTCCCACTAGTTCTGATTTTAACTACAAACACCACTTCAGAAAAATAATTGTACGACAATAGATAATTACCTACGCTGTTTACAGCATTTTAGTATTTAAAAAAAATGAAATCAAAAATTAAAATGTCACTGGAATAAACCTATTAATCTTTTCAATTAATTTACGTGTGTATATATGTATATATATATACCTAAAGACAGTTTAAGATGCAATTATGTCCATATTGCCTACCCTGGACAACCAGTTAGTAGGTGGAAATTTGTGCTCACTGAATCACATGCTACTGTACTGTTATTTATCCTCTGTATTATTTACCATAGGCCTAAAAACTAACAGTACGAAGAAACAAACGAAATGGTGCCTACCTACAAGACCTTCCAAACCAACTGTAAAACACAACATGGTTAAGACCAATGAAACCAGACAGCCCATGCTGTGAGAGGAAGGTTGACTCAGCACAGCCCACAGAAGAGAGATGAAGGCAAGTATTGAGATAGCCTGGGGAGCCCTCTCAATTCTCATCATAGAAAAAAAAAATCACAAGGCCTTTTTGTAGAAAGCTCCAAAGTGAAGCCAGTCAGGGTTCTGCAAGTATGTATGTTAACAGGCAGGCTTATAAACAAAATACCAGAAGAAATAAAACCAGGGTAACCATGAAGATACAAACCTATAAAAGACTTCTGAGCAAAATTCCTTTCTATAGACAAGTATAACCACTTACACTTAAGAAAATTCTAGAAGAATTTTAAAGAGTTGAAAAACATCATATTTCAGGTTGAAGACTGGCTTTAAAATGTCTATGATTTAGCACAAAACACAATGCAGGGTTTACCCCATAAATACTACCTTAAAACAAGACTATCAACTTTTAGTCTGGCCAACATTCTATAAGGAAAAAAAACAGGTTAAAGCAGTTTCATACATAATCCTGACCTTTGCAAAAGTAAGAAGCACTTTTCAAATACTTTTTTTCCCCTCTGATCTTTGGCTAGCTCTGTTACAAAGACTTCAAACACTTTGATGTGTCTTTAAAACTCTTCTTAAAACTATTACTGAAACTAAATCCATCCTTGTAAAATAGACCATTAAAATAGCAATTGTGTTAGAAACCTGTTTATAGGATTGTATTCCATCCTGCCTTTTAACACATTCCTCTGCTTAGAGAGTATCAAAGCAAATAATCCTGAAAGACAAAGTCTTATCTATAAAATAAAAAAAACCCAAAAACATTGTAGCTGATTTTCCCTACACCATATTTAAGCAAATCTTGGAAAACAGATAATATTTCCTGTATTTTCGCCTCTTTGCATGATGTTTGGAATGATTTGCAATTGTGCCCAAACCCCAATTTCAACAAGCTTTGATATTAGACATTCCCTGAAAGAATTTAATCTATTAAATGTTTAGGCTCAAGTAAATAGCTACTGCATCCAAAAATAAAAATATACAGCTCACATCTGCACAATTCTTTTCCATTTAGAGGTTTCCTAGCTTGTTCTTTTTTAAATTAACTATTGTTTCTT